>SZWC01025298.1:13142-35251 GCA_023375785.1 Penium margaritaceum
CCCCCCCCAGCTCTGTAGAGCTTGTTACTCAGTTCATCAGCCAATCAGAAAATAGCTCAGTTCAGGCTGGCAGGTTTTCTCGGTGAGGCCTGCCAGGCAGCCGACAGCCCAAAACCCGGGCGTCGTCCGTTTTGCCTGAAAACTGGACCATACCATAATACCGACGCTGCGAACGCAGCCGTGCGGTCAGAATCTGCTAGAAAAATAGTAGCGAGGAGTTATGGCAGCCTAAACCCAGATAGTGCCCACAATGGTTTATGCTGCCAAACAGGGCCATGCAACATGCAACTGGGACCCTAGGCAGTGCATGACGATGCAGACGCGATGGGACGCGCTGGACGCATGCAAGCAGCAACTGTGGTGTCAATGACCGCCGGCAGCACGACCGCCGAGGAGGCCTGCCGATGGAGCTGAGCGCGTCGCCGGAGAGAGGAGGCTCCAGCGAACTGCGAGAAGACCTCAGCGTGCGTCGGCTCCACCGGACGACACTCCATCAGCGTTGAGTCTCGCCATCAGTCATCTGCACGCCGATGTACACAAGCCGGGAGGACACAACAGAGCACAATGAGAGATGCGAAAAAACCAAGAAAACGAGCGCGCCAGAGTTAGCGCCAGAAAGCAGCTAAAATCTGAAAGTAACTGGTTAGGAATGAAGAATGAGCAACAATGGGAGACCCCTCCAAGTTCTAGCTCCCCCCCACTAGTGTAGAACCTGTTACTTAGCTAACCAGCCAATCAGAAAATAGTCCTAGACCTATTTTCTGGCAGGCAGGGTTTTCTCGGTGAGCCCTGCCAGACGCCCGACAGCCCAAAACCTGGGCGTCGTCCGTTTTGCCTGAAAACTGGACCATAGCATAATGCCAACGCTGCAAACGCAGTCCTACGGTCAGAATCAGCTAGAAAAATAGCAGCGAGGAGTTATGGCTGCCCGAACCCGGGCAGTGCGTACGACAGTCAGTGACGCCAAGCAGGGCCACACAGCAGGAGACACGGATCCTAGGCATAGCATGACAATGCAGACGCAATGCCACAACCAGAAACAGAGCTGAGTGCATGGAAACAGCATCTGCAGTGGTAGTAACCGCCAATGTTTCGACCACCGCGGAGGCCTGCCGATGGAGCTGAGCACATCGCCGTATGGAGGAGGCTTCAGCAAACGGTGCGTGGGCCTCAGCGTGCGTCGGCTCCACTGCGTGACACTGCAGTAGCACCAAGTCTCGCCGTCAGTCATCTGCACGCCAATGTACACAAGCCGGGAGGACACAACAGAGTACGAATGAGAGATGCGTGAAAACCAACAGGGGCGACCGTTGATCAGCTCTGAGCAAGTAGTCCACGACCAGACGACGCCCCGGTGCCACTTGGGTCTGCATCAGGGATCTGAACGAGCATGGACACGGCCGAGTGGTCACTGTAAACTATACAGGTCGACATTAACGTCACAAATCACAACACTCCCCCATGACCTGATGATACGCATTTCCATACAGGTGCAGCACTGAAACGAGTGCAACGACGAGTGCAGAAATAGTCATGACACAGGCACAGACACACCTTGCACTCAACCACTTTGAGGCAAGGGGCGAAGCCTAACGGAACGCATGGACACCTCAAACTTCCTGTGCGCCAGTGCCTTCGTCAAGAAGTCAGCACGGTGCATGTTAGTGCCGAACCATATGACCAAGATCACATGTGGCTCCACCAGATCACGCACGAAATGATGCTCAACCGGAATGTGCTTCGTGCGAGCATGAAAGACACCAAAGTTCTCCACAATGGCGGGCAGCGGCTAACCTGGCTCAAGGAACAGGCGCTGCAGCCACACTACCTCGGCAGCCCTTGCACCCACAGCAACATACTCTGCATCCGATGATCTACATGCAATGTAGCCTCGCTTCCCACTGGGCAAAGACATAGCTGTGCCACGAAGTAGGAAAACGTAACCGGTGCGACTGCGTCCATCTGGGCTCCAAGCACAGTCGTTGTCGGTGTAGCCGTCAAGAAAAGGAAAGGCTAGGCAGAAGGTTGGGGCAGCAGCGTTGTTGATGCAACGTGCCGCCTTCCACGCTTGATTCTTAAGTCTACTACTCCCTCAGTTTGCTGCTATAAAGTTTAAGTCTGGAAGCTCTGGGTTTGTTACTAAAAAATGCGCGCGCCAGTGTTAGCGCCAGAAAGCAGCTGAAAATTGAAAGTGACTGATCAGGAATGAAGAATGAGCAACAATGGGAGACCCCTCCAAGTTCTAGCTGCCCCCCAGCTCTATAGAACTTGTTACTCAGCTAACCAACCAATATGAAAACAGTCCTAGACCTATTTTCTGGCAAATAGGGTTTTCTTGGTGCGCCCTGCCAGACGCCCGAGAGCCCAAAACCGAAGCGTCGTTCATTTTGCCTGAAAATTGGACCATACAAAAATACCAACTTTGCAAACGCAGTCGTGCGGTTAAAATCAGCTAGAAAAATAACAGCAAAGAGTTATGGCTGCCCAAACCCAGGCACTGCCTACGATGGTCCATGATGCCAAACAGTGCCACGCAACATGAGACATGGACCCTAGGCAGAGCACGACGCTGCATACGCATGCAGACAGCATTTGCAGTGACAGTGACCACCGGCGGCCCAACCGCCGAGGAGGCCTGCCGATGGAGCTGAGCGCGTTGCTGGATGGAGGAGGCTCTAGCGAACTACGAGTAGGCCTCAGCGTGCGTCGGCTCCACCGAACGACACTCCAGTAGCGTCGAGTATCGCCGTCAGTCATCTGCACGCCGATGTACGCAAGCCGGGAGGACACAACAGAGCACAATGAGAGATGTGCAAAAAACAATGCTACCCCATGACTCACACGCGTAGTGCACAAGGCCGGACAAAGACACAATCAACAGCGAGACTTCCCCAAAGTACGCAGAGATGCAGGCAGGGATAAAGAGAGCCACTCACAGATGCACGCTGACCGAACTCACAGCCTTCTTTTTACGAGTGGCGCTTCAATGCCTTGGTGAAGAAGTCAGCCAGCTGTCATGCTGTCTCAAACCACACAATGCTTATGCTGCCGTCATGCAACAACAAACACACATAGTGATACTCAACGTTGATGTACTTTGTGCGTATGTGATGCATGCCGTCATTATCGGCGATGGCCATGGCACTCTCATTGTCACAATGCAACGTGATGGATGCGACGGACTGACGCAATTCAGACAACAGACGACGCAACCACACACTCTCACACGCATTTGAGCCAAGGGCCACATACGTAGCCACAACAGTGCTGCGTGCAATGCATCCCTGTTTGCCACTGCGCCAGGATACATGCGTGTCGCCGATCGGAAAGATCCAGCCTGTGCGGCTCTTACCGTCCGGACTGCCGGCCCAGTCACTGTCGGTGTACCCCACCGGGACGACAGACGGCTGGCGGCGGAACATGAGACCTCGCCGAGGAGTTGAGATGATGTATCATTGCACTCGGATCGCAGTCTCAAAGTAGAGGTGACGCGGCTCCTGAGAAAACTGAGCAAAGAGGTTGACGACGAACATGATATCTAAGCGCGTCGCCGGCGCAAGGAACATCAGTGACGCGATGACTCGTAGAAACGAGGTCACGTCAATTGGCTCCCTCACAATGGCTGTGTCAGGACTCGTCAGCTACACCTGACCATCTGGTGACATGGGTGAAGATGCGCTCGGCACGAGGGGCATGTCCTCGGTGAAGCGAGTGGACAGGGTCTGCACATAGGTAGCCTGGTGGACGTGCAGAATGCCCTGGGAGCGATCATGCTCGAGCTCCATGCCCAGGAAGACTCACGCAGACCCGATATCCTTCATATGGTAGGCAATGTGCATTAGGTCCTTGACACGCTGGATGGTAGCCATGTCAGGTGACGCGATGAGGAGGTCATCGACGTAGACTAGAAAAGTGGCGAAGGTCTGACCTCACGGGTTGACGTACAATGCGGGGTTAGCTGTGCTACGTTGGAGGCCGCCGCAGAGGAGCGTGCTGTTGATCTCCTGGTTCCAGCACCAAGGTGACTGCTTCAAGCCATAGAGGGCCTTCAGTAGCCGCCATACTCTCCCAGTGCCGTCGATGAAGCTTGGGGACTGCACCATGTAGAGCTCCTCACCCTCCAATGAGCCATGGAGGAAGAATTTGCTCACGTCCATCTGATGCAGCTCACACATGGTGGGCAACCAGGCTGAAGAGCGCCCGGCTAGTGGAGAACCGGCCAACTGGGGCAAAGATATGGTCGTTATCAACCCTAGGGACCTTAGCAAACCCTTTGGCTGTGAGGCGGGCCTTGTACTTGTCCAAGGAACCGTCGGGCTTCTATTTACACCGAAAGACCCACTTTGCAGTAATGGCCTTTTGACCAGGAGGGAGGTCGACAAGGTCAAAGACATGGTGCTGCCGGATGGCAGCGAGCTCGTCGGCGCAAGCAACATCCTAGTGTGCAGCCTCAGGTAAGGCTCGAGCCTCGCGTAGGGTGGCTGGGTTCTCCGGGCGTGCTGTGGAGCAAACTGAGAGAGTGTGTGCATCTCGAGCTCCAGGTGGGATGCGCACGAGTGCAGCCATGACAGCATGCTGATGCTTGTGATGGAGCATGGCGCAACCTAGTGCGAAACCTGGATGAAGGCCTGCAATGAGGGCGGAGGTGGTGAGGTTAAAGGCCTTGGTGCTAGGGTCCCCACTCACGGCCATGGGAGTGGAAGAGACGCGTGGAGCGACAGGGGCTGAGGCGCCACGGGACGCGGTGCGGCGGTCTGCGCGTTCAATGACGGCCTGGGTCGGAAGTTGCTGCCTGGGCCACATGTGTAGCGCGGGCCAACGGGGGCGGACGGGGCTGCTACTCGGAGGGACCAGCGGACGCGACTGGGGCTGCCGGTGCAAAGGGGCTAGTGGGCGCGATTGGTTCTGCTTGCCCGGAGGGACCAACAGACGCGACTAGGGATGCCGGCCCGGAGGGGCTAGCGGGCGCGACTGGGACTGCCAGCCCGGAGGGGCTAGTGGGCGCGACTCGGGCGGCTGGCCCAGAGGGGCCAGCGGGTGCGACTGAGGCTGCTGGTCTGGAGGTGCCAGCAGGTGCAACTAGGGCGACCGGCCCAGAGGGACTAGCGGACATGATTGGGGCTACCGGCACAGAGGGGCCAGCAAGTGCAACTAGATCTGCCGGCTCGGAGGGACCAGTGGGTGCAACTGGGTCTGCCGGCCCGGAGGGGCCAGCTGGTGCGACTAGGGCTGCTAGCTCGGAGGGGCCAGTGGGTACGACTGGGGTAGCTGGCTCAGGAGGACCCAGGGATGTGCCACACGGAAGCGGCAGGATGGATGACAGACTCACCACTCCCCGACGCGACGGGAGGCACACAAACGAGTCAAAGCAAACGAGATCATGCGGAAATAGCTCCTTAAAGAAGAGGGCATCGTGGGACTCGACAATGCAGTGTTGGGAGGGATCCCAGAAGCACCAAGCCTTGGACTGACGAGATACACCGAGAAAGGTGCAAGGACGACCATGTGGAACGTGCTTGCCGCCTTGGTGCGGGGCGGGCATCCACACCATGGCTACGCAACCCCAAACACGAGCAGGGCGGGGGTCGGCGCACTGACCGCACCAATGCTCGTACGACGTGGACTGGCAAGGAAGGGGTCCGTGAGGAATCTGGTTCCAGACCCATGTCATGTAGGCCATGGCTTCAAACTAGAAGCTATCGGAGAGGCCAGACTCAACCCGCAAGGTGCGGATGGCGTCGGCCATGGTACGGTTCCATCGCTCAGAGACGCCGTTCCGGGTGAGCATGTAGGGCGCGGACGTCTCGTGGTAGATACCACGGGAGGCGAGAAAAGTCATGGTCTCGCCCATGTACTCACCACCGCTATCCGAGCGAAAGCAGCGAAGAGATTGACCCCTTGTGTGCTCCGCAAGGACAAGCCAGTCATGAATGGCACAAGCGACATCGCTCTTCTGCCGAAGGCAGACGACCCAACTGTAGCGAGAGTAGTCGTCAAGGAGGGTGAGGACATAGCGGCCATGCTCTCCGACGGACTCGGTAGGGAGAGGAACCATGACATTGGAGTGGATCAGTTTGAGAGGGGCGGACGCACGGGAGGAGGACAGAGGATATGTGGATCGGTGCATCTTGCCCTGAGCGCAAAAAACGTACTCCGTGGGACATGGAAAAGGGAAAGTCTTGGGATCAAGGTCCTTGGCTTGCTGTGTGCGGAGCATGCTGTCAACGGCAGTAGAGTGGACATGGCAAAGGCGACGGTTCAGGAGACAGGTGTGCTGCGGAGAAAGTGTGTTGGTGACAAACACATGGCCTGTGGCGGCCGACGGGGAGGGGGTGGATGGAGAGGATGATAGACGAGGCACGTGCCACAGGTTGCCACGGGCGGTGGCGTGAAGAACGACAAGACCAGACGGGCGCAATGAAACAGTGCCAAAACCACGCAAGTGCACAACATCCATACTCATGAGGTCAAGGGTTGTAACGGAAAGGAGACTGAGCTCAAGACAGGGGAAGAAAAGGACATCGGCCAGGAAGACATCAACGGCAGGACCACAGAAACGGACAAAACTGATGCAGCGGACAGGTAACACCTGGCCGGAGCCCGTCAGAACACCAGAGACATCGCTAACATGACCAAGCATACTCAAGGCCTCGCGAGGGGGTGCAATCCAAGACTGCCAATCATCAAGCCACGTGTCATCATCACGGAGAGCACCATAGGAGACCACAGAAGGCGGCGGGACAAACAAGGAAGTATGACACGAACGCAGCTCAATCTCTATCATGCAGGGAAAAGGGGACGAGCAAGAGGTGACGCAACTCACAGTTCCTTGGGGGGGGAGGGCGAGGCAGGCCGAGGTGAAGCGCAATGAATTTCTCTAGAAAACGCTCATGTGTGGACAGCCGGGAGTGTAGACTGAGTGCACAGTGATGGTGCCTGAGCCAGGATAGAAGGAGGACTGCCACGGTGAAGGGAATGAAGGCGCCGATAGTTGTGGATGATACTGCTGTGGAGCTAGCGTCTACGGGATCAATGTTGCGGTCGGAGAAATGGAGCCGCTGGACGGGGTCAAGGCGTCAGAGACGACGACAGTGACGGCGGGAAAGGCAAGATGGCGCTCTCGTTGGCAACGCATGGTGGCGATGACACGCGCCTTGTCCGTTGATAGCAGGCACATGTACCATCCGTGCCCTTGCTGGGCACAATCGTGGCAGAGCGAGCCATTACCACTCGACCAAGTCGACTGCTGCTGCTGTTGCTGCTGCTATCCCTTGCCCTTCTAACTCCGTTTCTTCTTTTTTGCGGGCGACGGGGAGCTAGTGGAGGTAGCTGCTGTGGGGGAAGCGACGACCACTGAAGTGACGGCAGGGGGGGCGAGGGCCTCTGTGCGCTAGAGGCGGGACTCCAGATGAGCTTCCTCAATCTTGAGGAAGAGCTCGTATACCTAGGGCATGAGGGTGCTCGGGGCAGCCACGTTGGAGAGGAGATCCTGGGAATAGTGTACGAAGATGTCCGCGTATGCGCCGATGGCACCACGCTTCATGGTGAGGAGCGCGGCCAAGGGAGGTGGAGCGGAGGTGCCTAGGCGACGGAGGATGTCCTCAGCCCGCTGTCACTAAGCGGTGACTGTCTCGGACTCCCCTATGTGCAGGGAGTTGAACTCCCGTAGAAGACGGCTGGTCTCAGCCTCACTGGATAGGCGATGGGGACGAGTGAGGATGTGCCATGCAGCTGCAGGGTCTGGGGTGTCGCCAACGTTGATGTCGCCAAGAGAGGGATCTAAGGCCAGGCAGGAAGCCGGAGGAGCGACGGGAACAAAGGCGCGTATAGCGCGACCGGCGTCATACAGCTGGTCTGCCTGGGTGGAGTCGTACAGGAGGGTGTAGTATGCCCATAGACCCTCACCTTGCACCCAGATGCGGAAGCTAAGCTTCCAGCTCCGGAATTGCTTGCCGGCCTAAAGCGGCGAGGGCAGCGTCTCAAAGTCCTTTTGCCTGCGGTCGGCACCCAGAGTGGGACCAAGGATGAAGGTCACTGATTGCCGCTGACGCTGAGTCTGCTGCTTCACCAGGTACTACGTGGCAGTGGACACAACGAGGTTGGCGTGCCTGGGAGGAATGAATGGTGGCGGGACACTAGAGGGAGTCTGTGAAGCCAAGTGCTGCAAGTGGCTATGTCAAGGTGGCGAGCTATTGCTGAATGAAAACCAAGAGATTAGGAGTGTCAGGGACGACGCCTGTTGGCTACTACTACTGCTATTGCTACTGTTGCTGCTGTTACTGTTGTTGTTGTAGTTGCTGCTACTACTGTTCCTGATCCTGCTGCTTCTGTTGCTGTTGCTGCTACTACTGTTGATGCCATTGCTGCTGCTGCTGCTACTGTTGCTATTGTTGAAACTCTTGTAGCTGCTGCAAGAAAAGGAGGGGGGGTACCCCCCTTGGGGGTCCCGCCAATGGAGGAGGACCCCTCTCCACTGAGGCTATCAGCCATGGTGGATTTTGGTGCTTCCTCTCTTGTTTTTTATTGTTTTTGTTTGCTGCTAATGTCAGCAGTGAGGTGAGCTTAGTACGGCTGGCGTCAGCAGCTACTACTACGTTATCTGCCGCTGTTGCTGCTACTATAGAGTTTTTCCCCCCTTCTCCTTTTTTGTTGATGATGTCAGCAGTGACGTCAGTAGTAACGTCAGCGACTGGATGCTGACGTCAGTAGCGGCTCTTGTTGGGGCCGCTGCAACACAGCTATAACGGCTGCCGTTGTTAATGTTGCTGCTGCTCCTATTGCTACCGCTGCCACTACTTGTTGCTGCTCCGCTACTGTTGCTGATGTTGTTGCAAGTGCTGGTGCTATTACTCTTGTTGCTACTATAGCTACTGTTGCAAATGTTACTACTACTGCTATTGCTGCTGCGACTATTATGGCAATAGTAACTGTTGTTGTTGCAGTTGCTACTATTTTTGCAACTGCAGTTGTAGTTGCAGTAGCAGCTGCTGTGCTGCTACCGCTGCTGCTGTGTGTTGCTATGGCTGTTGTGGTTGCTCTAGCAGTTGTGGTAGCTGCTATTGGCGTGGGGGATTTTTTTTGTCTCTTTTTTCCTTTCCTTTTGGCACAGCAAGCTTTGCTGCTTGCTGTGGGCAGCGGGCTACAAGCAGCAAGCTTGCTGCTTGCTGCCAGAAGCCCATTGCTCGCAGCAAGCAGTGGGCTTGCTACTTGCAACCCGCCGCTCGCAGCGAGCTGTAGGCCGCGAGCAGCAACAACTCCTGCTGGCTATTGTCGGCTACTACTCGCTGTTATTGTTGCTGCAGTTGGCTGCTACTGCTGTTTGCTGTTACGACTGCTACAACTTGCTGCTACTACTGCTCGCTACTAGTGTTGCTGCTCGTTGTCGCTACTACTACTGCTACGAGGTGCGCCTTCTAGCTGCCATTGCTACTTGCTGCTGCGGGCGACTGCTGTTGCTGCAAGCTGCTACTACTGCTGGCAGCAGCTACTGCTACGAGGTGCTGCGAGCTACTGCTGATGCCGGCTGCTGCTACTACTGCATGCAGCTGGTGCTGGCTGCTGCTGCCATAGCTCGCTGCTGTTGCCTGCCGTTGCTACTATTGCAAGCTGCTGTTGCTACTCGCTGGTGCCAGTCACTACACCTGGAAGATGTCGCCAGGTGCATTGTCGCCCGCAGGTGTCGGACGCAGCCTGCTGCTCACCTCCTTGCGTCACACATGGGGATCAATGCTACCGAAAAAAATCCGGCAGCATTTCCCCTGGCCAAGTGGCTATGGGAAAAAATCTGACGCCGCCACCAGGCGGGTCAACGCTGCCAGAAAAAATCCGGGAGCATTTTCCCTTCACTATCCGTATGCGGGTCCACTTGCGTTGTCTGGCACCTTTACGCCAGTCTTCTGCTGTTGCTGCTACGCTCTGGCTCTGCTACCAAAAAGGAAGGGCTAGGCAACAGGTTGGGGCAGCATCGTTGTTGATGCAGTGTGCGGGCCTCCACGCTCGTTGCTTAAGTTTGCTGCCCCCTCAATCTGCTTTGTAGAGTCCAAGTCTGGAAGCTCTGTGTTTGTTACACAGAAACGCGTGTGCCAGTGTTAGCACCAGAAATCAGCTAAAAACTGAAAGTGATTGATTAGGAATGAAGAATGAGCAACAATGTAAGACTCCTCCAAGTTCTAGCTCCCCCCCAGCTCCATAAAACTTGTTACTCAACTAACCAGCCAATCAGAGTATAGTCCTAGACCTATTTTCCCAGGTAGTGCCTACGATGATCCATTATGCCAAGTAGTGCCACGCAACATGAGACATGGACCCTAGGCAGAGCATGACGCTGCAGATGCATGCAGACAACATCCGCAGTGACAGTGACCGCAGGTGGCCTAACAACTGAGGAGGCCTGCTGATGGAGCTGAGTGCGTCGTCGGAGGGAGGAGGCTCCAACTAACTGCGAGTAGGCCTCAACGTGCGTTGACTCCACCGGACGACACTCTAGTAGCGTCGAGTCTGGCCATCTGTCATTTGCACGCCAATGTACACAAGCCGGGAGGACACACCAGAGCACAATGAGAGATGCGTAGAAAGAAACATCAAGAACCACCGAGCACTACCGGCGAAAGCAGAGCCCAAGGTACTGCGTGAAAACCACGTACCGCACCACTCGCACAGCCACCTTGAGGGCTCTAGCATGTGGAGCCTGTAGAAAATGTGCAAGGAGGTTGACGGAAAAAGCGATGTTGGGGCGTGTGGTGGTGGCCAGGTTCATCACATATCCGATGAGGCAGAGGTACAAGGTCACATCCACTGTCTCCCCCAGCTGTGTGGGATCGTCCACCTTCAGGGTGTCTTGCCCGTCCGGTGTGAGAGGTGTGGAGGACGTGGGCACGACGCCAAGGAGATCACTAAAGCACTCCCGCACAACGTGTGCGTATTGGGCTTGATGGAACAGAAGCACCCGGTGTGTGCAGCCTCGTACGATCTCCATGCCAGAAACATGTAGGACCAAGGTCCTTTAACATATAGGCAGTCTAGAGGACCGACCTCCTTCACGACCTCCATGGAGGGAGACACGACCAGTAGGTCATCCACATAGACTAGGATGGCGGTGAAACACTCAGGCCTCTGTTGGATAGAGCGAGAGGGATCTGCCTTGCTCTGTACATATCCCGCACGAGTCAGAGTGCCTATGATCTCCTGGTTCCAGCACCGAGGGACTGCTTGAGTCCATACAAGGACTTACGCAAGCGCCAGACTTTGTCACCGTCCTCAAAGCCTGGTGGCTGGGCCACATATATCTCCTCATCTAGAGAGCCATGGAGGAACACATTGTGCACATCCATTTGGTGAAGTTCCAAGTCATGTTGAGCCACCACACCAAATAGAGTGCGAGCTGAGGTCATGCGGCCGGCAGGGAAAAAGGTGTCATTATAATCAATGCCCTCGATCTGAGAGTACCCCTTGACTTCCAAGCGAGCCTTGTGGCCTTCCAGTGAGCCATCTGGCTTTACCTTCTTATGAAAGACCCACTTGACCTGAATCGCCTTCCTCCCAGGTGGAAGGTCGACTAGCTCGTAAACTCCGTGCTCTCAGATGGTACGAAGCTCATCCTTGCAGGTAGTATACCAGGCGTTGACATTCTCTGATGAGAGGGCATCCCTCAGTGTGCCCGGATCAGGCGCCAACAAGGGAGAGCTTTGAGTGGCGAGTATACACGTTTCAGAAATGGGCCTGACGACCACAAGGTCAACTGTTGCATCACAAGCGGTACAAAACTTGCAAGTGATGAGATCGTGCACAATAGGACACACTAGATGCACCTCGGAGTGATTTGTACGGACACTCATGCCAAGAGCTTTTGTGCCAAGATCACCACTCGCAACGCTACAAGTGGAGCACCTGGGTACAGGACCTGACACTTGCTGGGCTCCGGAGCCCAACGGTCCAAGACGACCACCAGGATCACACGAGTAGCCTGGGCTCAAAGGTCTCACCGCAGGCTCAGAGACAGGCACAACCACATCCGGTGAGGACTGAGGCATAGGGGCAGATGATGCAGTGGGAGGAGAGGCTGGTGAAATCATGGGCGACGCAGGATTGGGTGTGGCAGTAGGACAACCCATAGAGAAAGGAGTACCGGTGGACATAGGGACAACATCATGGGTGTCTGTAGGGCGCGAGGGCACAGGATAGGAGACAGAGTGGGCGGGAGATGTTTCTGGGCCGACAGCGATGATCGATGGGTCATCAAGAGCCGGAGACCGAGAAGTGGAGGGGGATCAAACGGACACATCAGCCAGACGAGAGGTGCTCGTAGGCTCAGTCTCCCCCATCCGTCAAGAAACCTCACACGTAGGAACCTGTGCGACACACATCGACACAATCCAGATCAGGTTGTGGTAGGTGAGAGACTAAAAAAGAGCACGTCGCGGGACTGAACAATGCAACGATGTGCGGGTCCCCAAAACGCCAGGCCTTCAACCGCGGGGAGATGCCGACAAAGGCACACAATCGACCCCGCGGAAAGACCTTGGACCCCTGCTGATCCTCGGTGTACCACACAGAAGCCACTGAGATCCAGACACGAGCAAGATGCAGATCGGTGCGGTGGTCAAACCAGAGCTTGTACGGTGTAACGTGGTCCGAAAGAGGACCGTGCGGGAGGCGGTTCCAGACCCACGTCATGTAGGCAAATCCCTCAAAGGCAAAGGTTTTCCAGGATACTGCACTCAAACCACATAGCACGAACCACATCCTCCATGGTGCAGTTTCAGCGCTCAAAGATACTGTTCTGCTAAGGAGTGGCAGGAGCAGAGACTTGGTGAAAAACCCCGCGCTCTACAAGGAAACCGTCCATCTCGCCAAGGAAGTTATCGCCGCGGTCCAAGCGGAAAGTATGCAACGAGTGGTGAGATTGACGCTCAACCATCACTAGCTAGAGACGAACCGCTAGAGCGGCATCACTCTTCTGGCACAGGCTGTAGACCCACCGCATCTGAGTGAAGTCATCGGTCATGGTTAGGCGGTATCAGTCCCGATCGGACAAAGACTCGACAGGAAGAGGACCGAGAATGTCCAAATGGACCAGCTTGAGAGGATGAAAAGCTCAAGAGTGGGAGTCTAGGTAGGTGCAGCGATGCATCTTACCTTGAGCGCAAAACAAAAAATCGGTCTTGGGCGACTTCTCAAAAGATGTCGCATTCACACCGAGTGCGGGCTATGTCCTAATGAGCTTTGACACAGTGTTCGAGCCCACATGACGTAGACGTCGATGGAGAAGGCGCTAGTGCTTAGCAGATAGGACACAAGTGACAAACACACAAGCAAAATCGGAAGGGGAGCAAGGAGAAGAAGAGATCCGAAGAACATGATACAAATCATCCACAATAAAAACATGAAGAACAATAGTGCGAGTATCAAGAGCAGTCACTATCGCGGAGTCTGTAGTGTGCTCCACAGAGAGTTCCATCAAAGTGCATGTACACACAGAGAGCAAGCTCAGCTTAAGGTCAGGCCCAAAAAGCACGTCGGAAAGATACAAGGGGCCAGACGGACCATCGAGGCACACAACCCCAACACCCTAAATTGGCAAGGACTGACCAGAGCCTGTGCAAATGGAACAAACATATGCCACAGGACCGAGGACAGCAAAGTCACTACGACAACAGGTCATGTGGTGAGTGGCACCGGAATTGATTATCCAAGTACCACCCAAATCACGACTAGAGGACGTCACTGTGCAACGGGCAATGGAACACTCGGCTGCTGACGGGCGCTCGGAAATAAAGGAGGGAGAACGAAGAAGGGCACACAGGTGAGACTCAGAAATCCAATATGTAATGTCAGGCCCATCATCATCACATGTCAGTTGTGCTCCCCCACACTAGTCATCACGAGATACGAGAATAGACAAAAAAACAGTCTATGAACCACCCGGATGTGACACACTCGCACCTCCTTGAGGTGAAGCGCCAGGAGCTGACAGAGCTTGGCGATGGTGCGGTCACAGAGGTCTTGGTCTCCGCTACTTTCCGATGGAGAAGCGGGAACTGCTCCGGTCGTGGTTGCCGCGTGACCAGAGGCTGTGCTGCTCGACGTAGACTGTTGTGCGTGTGCAGCCTGAAGATTGCGAGTGATCTGCACCCAGTCAAGCAGCTGCTGGCACTCGATTAGCGGTGAGCGCCTCCAAATTTGTAGCAGTGAACAGTACGTCCACTGCTATTGCCTGATCTTTGCTAATACTGTGACTGCTGCTAGCCAAAGCCACGCTTATTTTACCCTTCTTCCTCTGTATTGCTATTACCACACCTTGCGTCTGTGTCAGGGTAGCCGGGGTGGAAGGAGAAGAGGAGGGCGTGCCAAAGGATGGAGAAGGGAACTGTGAGAGAGGCGTCAGTGGTGACGTGATTACTAGTGCAGCAAGTGAACTCTCCTGATGGGTGACGACTGCCTCACGGGCAGAAGTCACCTAGAGGAAAAGCTGATACACCCAAGGAAGAAGCTGAAGGGAGGTGGAGAAGGGCTAGAGCGCGGTGTCCTCTTACCCCAAGAAGATATCGGCATGCTCAAGATGGACTCCGATCATGGGTGTCCGAAGCATCCACAATTGTGTACCTCCTGAAGTCCCAAGGCACGTGTAGATGCGCATGGCACCTCGCCAGTAATTGGTTGCGCGCTTGGCAGGTCCCTGACAAAGGGAGTGGAAGGTGCGGATGTGAGCCACGTGGGTGGCGTGCGTCTCTGCAACAAGCACGGAAAATGCTAGCTCCCAGCCCCGACGTGGGTCAGCACCTACGCCTGTTCCGGCCTCTCCAAGGAAGGGGCAAAAGTCCACGACAGCCTCGTGAGGCATGGCATAAAGGAGTCCACGCATCGCCTGAGCCGCTGTCAGCACATGAGCATGGTCGATAACCTGGTACTGACTGTGTTTTTAGCACCAAACCCCCTCTGAAGTGGCCCAATCCTGGAAGAGGGTCTCCCAGCAGTAAAAGCCGTCCTTGCTGACATATCGTGGGGGCGGTGTCTCGAAGTCCTTAGGTTGCCGCTCTGTAGGGAGAGCAACCAGAGGATGGGAAACACGAGGGATGAGGAAGACACCGGGACAAGGAAAGTTGCCAAAGTAGGGCTCACGCAAGGATCGGATCTTTGGGAACAGGGAACCGAAAAGTGTCTACAATTGGAAGAGACGCTCTTGAAGTATGCGAATCTCCCTCTCGGGATTGTCATCCTCTATGCCTAGCATGTCAGGCCCCCCCTCCAAAGGATCAAGAAGTGGTAGGTCCTCTCCTCCCGTTCTCCTCGGTGTAGATGCTGACAACTGTGTAGAAGGTGTGACACTGCCGAACCTCCCGGGGGTCTGCTGTGGGGCCGTGGACTGACTTCGAAGAAGATCAGTGAGCGTGCGGATGGCGTCGGTCTGGTGCTGCTATAGGTGACGTATCTCATTGTACTGTCTCTGTAGGTCCTCAATAGCATGCGAGCGTGGGCTCAAGACCCCTAAGGAGGAGGAGGAGGGATCATGTGGTCCTTTGTCCTTGACACCAGTTGGAGCCATGTCAGCGCTCAGCATGGGTCGTACGTAAAAAATGCATTGAACAAGGAACCGATTGCCTTTCTCAAGGAGTTGAAACGTTTCAAAAAATGATGTTTTGACCACAAAATTGCTGATGTCAACACAGCCAACGATGACGTCAGCGTTTTTACGGTAGCAAAGAAAAGCTAGCATTTTTTACGTTGGCGTACTTTACACCAATATACTTTTTTAAGGTCACGCGAAGTTTGCGTGACCAGTGGGGGTGACCTTGTTGCCCCCTTCTCGCGGCTGTGCAAGGGCTGTACATGCCTATGCAGTGCCACACAAACCTATGTAGTGCTGCGTAGTTTCTATGCAGTGCTACACAGTTTCTGCACAGATGCCCAACTGTTGTTACTATCGCTACAACAGCTACAATGCTGTTGCTTCTGCTGCTGCTGCTTCTGCTGCTGCTGTTGCAATGCTATTGCTCCTAGCGACTGCTCATGCCGCCGTTGCTATGAGCTACTGCCGTCGCGCGCTGCCAGTGCTTGCAGCCAACGTTGCAAGCTGTTGCTGCAAACTGCTACTCATTTTTTTTATGTACAAGCTCGCAACCAGATACGGCTCCTGCTGCCACCCGGTGCTGTTGCTGCTCCTGCTCGGCTTTGCTGCTGGAGCTAGAAAATGCCGCAGCTCACCCAATGAGGTGGTGGGGACTGCGTGGTGATGTTGTTCCTGAAAACAACTGCAACATGTCCTAGGATACGGCGGTGGTGGTGAATATCACTACTACTGCCGATGTTACGTCTCTACGGTGCAGCTTAGCGAGAGGTGTCTCGCTGTCAACCGGCCTGAGGCAAACGGACTAGAAAACAGGGCCGACACAATAGCACCTGCCTTCCGCTCCTAGCATTTCAGCTAGGAGAAGATATCACCCTCAGGATCACGGTTCCACACTGAGCAGTTCCTAGGCAATCACTTGCTAGCAACTGTGTCCACTTAACACTTGGTCACTTTCGCGTGAGATGCTAGTCAAAGACTAACTCCTGGGGCTTAGACCAACCAGTGTCCTCTTCATACTATTCCTTAGTTGGACAACTCTGTGAGGAGCATATAAGACCATATTGTGTTATTAGAATGAGGAATGAGCCTGGTACATATAGTCCTAGGCCTGGCTTCTAAGGTGTGTGGGTAGTGACACTTTTGGGGTGGTCACTCCACACCACCTCACCAGTCCGCCAATTGACGCATCCACTGATCGCCAAGTGGCGCACTCTCCTCATGCATGGAGAAATGTCTAAGAAACTTCCCCTGTGCTAGAAGGTCAAAAAACCTCCTGCGCACATCAAGGCTTGATCGCAGGACCTGTTGTCCCTAAGTCCAACATGCTATCCGTTGCGCTACACTTCTGGTGTCTCGCTTGGAATTGCACCGCGAACAAGGTTTGGGAGACTTACTCCAAGGGAGCAGTGCATGCCCAACCTGTCTGTCAAGACATAGTAGTGGCCATGGGGCATAGAAGAACAACAATCTCTCCCTTGCACCTTAGGCCACCTGCTGTGGTAGTTTTTCTTTGGCATGAACCTGTAGCTCTAGGTTGTGTATGTGCATGTCAGTTTTCTTGGTCTTTAGTTCTCATCTCTTGCATCCACCATGCCGACTCCTCGAGCACCTGCAACATGCAAGTCGCTGTCTAGCGGCTTTTTCAAGAAGTCGGCAAGCATTTTCTTGGTTGCGACGTGCTCCAGTTCCATGTATCCCTTGGCGATAAGGTCACGTGAGTAGTGGTACCAAATATCGATATGCTTTGTACACCGGGAGATCATGTCGTCCTCTGCCATAGCGATGGCACTTTGGTTGTCGATGCGGATGACCGTTGCTTCCTCTTGTGGTGCCTTGATCTCATCAAGCAAACTGCGAAGCCACTGTGTTTCCTTGCACACTTCGGAGAGTGCAATGTACTCCGCCTCAGCAGTAGAAAGCGAGACGCAGTCCTGCTTCCTGCTTGCCCACGAGACCGCACCACCATTGAGAAGACAGACAAACCCTGAGGTGGACTTCCTGTCATCAATCCGTCCTCCCCAGTCCGCGTCAGTGTAGCATGTCAGTTGCAGCAAGTCTGATCCTTCTAGACCTCCAAACCGAAGTCCGACGTGTCGAGTCTTTTTGAGGTAGCGAAAAATCCACTTCACGACTTGCCAATGTTCTGGCCCAGGGTTGGCCACAAACCTGCTCACCTGACCCACTGCATAAGCAATGTCAGGTCGTGTTCCCACCATTGCATACATGAGGCTTCCAACGGCGGACTGGTATGGAATGTTTTGCGTCTCCCGCCGGTCTGCCTTGTTGCTTGGTGACATGGAGGAGGAAAGCTTGCAGTCGGAGGGCATGGGGGTGCTGACGGGCTTGCAGTCCTCCATGTTGTAGCGCTTCATGATGTCCATGATGTACTTGGTCTGGTTGAGCTCGATGGTGCCTGCTTTGCGGTTGCGGTGAACAGCAATCCCGAGGTAGTACTCGAGAGGTCCCATGTCCTTCATCTTAAATCTGCTGGCCAGATTTTTCTTGAGGTCCGTGAGGGCCTCCTGCGAGGAAGAACACATGATAAGATCATCCACGTACAACGCCACAAGTAGCAAGCCACATTCATCCTCCCGCACATAGACGCTAGGGTCATTCTTGGAATGTGCGAAGGAGATCTTAGTCATGAAGCTATCCATCTCCTTGTACCAGATCCGTGGGGCCTGTTTCAGCCCGTACAACGCCTTCACCAGCTTGCACACCTTACCCTCGGGTGCTTTGACACCTTCCGGTACCTCCATTAGCACCTCCTTGTCGAGCTTCCCATAAAGGAAGGCTGTCTTCACATCCATCTGGTGGATCTCAAGGTCTTTTGCGGCAGTGACAGCAAGCAGGGACCTGATGGAGGCAAACGTGACGACCGGTGCGAAGGTCTCATCGTACTCAGACCCTACGCGCTGTGAGAACCCTTTCGCCACGACCCTTGCCTTGTACTTGTCGATGCTATCACCTTGCTTCCGCTTCAACCTGAGCACCCACTTTGAGCCCACCACGTGAGCGTTAGTGGGTCTGTCTACCAGTGCCATTTTCTTCGATGGACGCGAGCTCGCTGTCCACCGCCTCCTTCCACTTGGCCGCATTGGGCCTTGCCAGCGCCTCAGCCACAGTGAGCGGCTCTCCCTGAGCCAAACAGGACCAGCTCAGTCCAGTCCAGCTTCCAGTGTCAGCGTCGTACTTTGGAGTTTGTTTTCTTTGTCGTGTGCTGCGACGTTGCATTGCTGGTGGATGTTTGCCATGCTGTTGCTCCTTTGGTGTCGGCTGCCCTGGAGTTAAATTTTCCTCTTTTGAAGAGCCACTGGCCTCCGAGCTGGTCTCAGAGGCCTCGGACGTCTCTGACTCTGTGTCGGAGCTCGCCACTGCGTCAGCCTACGCAGCCGCTCCCCCTGGCACACCACTCTTCTTCACGGCCTGCCGCACTGGCACCACTTGCCAGTTTTCAGGAGCTTGATCTCCTGACTCTAGCAGCACCAACCACTCTCCCTGTTTTGGAGTTTTCGTGGGATCAAGCATCTCTTCCTTGCCTGGTTTCCGCTCGTCAAAGGTTACTTCCCGGCTGGTGATGAGTCTTCTTCCTGCCAGGTCCCACAAGCGATATGTCTTGTGGGCCGTCTCATAGCCCACCATAACGCACTTTCGTGCTCTTGAATCCAGCTTGCCGGCACCTTCACCCGCCTGGACCTTTGCCCATGCGGTGCAGCCGAATACTTTCAGGTGTGATGCGTCCGGCTTCTTCCCTGACCAAACTTCTTGTGGCGTCATCTGTTGCTTGCCCTTCTTCTTTCCGCGCCTGCCCAGAGCAGCCGCAGGAGTCAGGTTGACAAGATAGCATGCCGTTCTTTCCGCTTCTGCCCAAAACCGCGGTGGAAGCCTTGCATCAAAGAGCATGCTACGCACCATGCCGAGGATGGTCTGATTCATCCGTTTGGCAACACCATTGCTCTGCAGCGTGTGAGGCGTTGTGGGCTGGTGGTTGATCCCATGTTGCCGCAACCAGCCCTTGCATGCCTCGTACTCTCCGCCGTTGTCGCTCCGCATCTCTTTGACTTTCTTTCCGGTCTGCCGCTCCACCATGGCGACAAACTCCTGCAACTTTTCTTTGACCTCTCCCTTTGTGTTGAGGAAGAAGATCCACACCTTGCGGCTGTGGTCATCTATGAAGGTCAGAAAATACTTGCTACCACCGTTTGACGCTGTGCGAAAGGGTCCACACACGTCGGTGTGAATCAGGTCAAGGGCTGATTCTGCGCAGCGACCATTGCGCTCAAAGCGCATTTGTTTGGTCTTGCCTTGGAGGCAAGGTTCACACAGGCTGCCACACTCAACCGCATCCTTCTTGCAACCATCCATGCCACGGACCAGCTGTTGTTGCTGAATGACTTGGAGCGTACTGTTTGCAACGTGCCCAAAGCGTCTGTGCCACAGATCAGCGTCTTCGTCCTTTGCGGTAGAGGTTGCTTTTTCAGTTCTCGTTGGTGTGCTCTCCTGTGTTGGTGCCGAGACCACTACCTCCGCTGCACCCGCATGACTCTCGTCTTCCGAGGTCTTTGCTGCCATTGTCTGCAATAGGTAGAGTCCGTCAACCCGTGGAACCTGTGCCACGAGATCTTTGTTGGCATAGAGGACCTTGATGTCCTCGTTCCTGGCAATGACCGCCTTCTTCTGTGTGAACACCACTGTCATGTCGTTGTCCATTATCTTTGACACGGACAGAAGGTTTGCCGCAAAGGAGGGCATGTAGACCACGTCACGTAGCCGTAGATCCTTCTCTGCACCATTAAGGTTGACGCTCACCAAATTGTCTCCCACGCCCTTTGCGTTGACGACACTGCCGTTTGCACATCTGAACCGCCGATTGGTGGGGCCGATGGAGACAAATCCAGCCTGGTCGTTGCTAGAGTGATGATCAGTGCCGGAGTCGAGCCCAAAAGCTCCTGGCCTGAGCAGTGCCGCTCCTTTTGCTGGAGGCGTGCTCTGTGCCATCATGTTGGTGGCTTCTTTGCCACCCTTTTTGTTGCCTTTATTCCCACAGCTTCCGCCATCTTCCTTCTTTGGCGACCTGCACTCTCTTGCCCATTGCCCAGGTTTACCGCAGTTATGGCAGTTACCTTGTCACTTGGGAGCCTTGCCGCCATTGTTGCCTCCGCCACCACCGCTTCCGCTGCCGCCTTTCTGACCAGAGGCTGACCCTTTGCTCCCGCGGCCACCGTAGCGTGCGGCATAGGCTGAGAAGTTAGCCTCACTTCCGCTGCGGTGCATGGCCTCATTTCGCACGTACTCGGACACTGCCGTGTACGTCAGGTCGTCCTCCTTCCAGCCGCCCATGACGGTGATCATTGGGCTCCAGCTCTCCGGTAGCGTCATGAGGAGGATCATGGCTTGCATGTTCTCGTCAAGGTCCCAGTTCATCTGGCGAGCCTCGCCAAGGAGTCCTTCAAACTCCTGTAGGAAATCGGGGATTGATTTGTCCTCATTCACTCGCATGTTGATCAGCCGTTATAGGATGAATAGTCTGTTCGCGAGGGAGGTGCATTGGTGCACGCGCTTGAGCTTGTCGTAAGCTTCGTAAGCCAGCGTGTACCCGGCAATGATGGGAACATACTTCTTGGCTATCGCGTTGCTGAGGAATGACATGACAATATCATTTTGATCCATCCATGCTTCATTCTCAGATGTGCCTTCCGTGGGAACGTGCTCCTCTCCCTTGAGTAGCTTGATGAAGCCGCGCACTTTCATCGCTAGCTCGAACTGCCATCTCCAAAGGGGGAAGTCAATCCCCTCAAAAATGGAGATTCCTCCCAGGGGTCCAAGACCTTGCGGCAGTGACGTAGCACTCACATTTGCTCCAGTGGTCTGCCCTGTGGTAGCCACTATTGAGCTTGAGGACTGCCCTGCGGCAGCCCCCACTCCTCCCGATGGGTCAACCATTTTTGTTGCCCTTGTCTGCTTCCCACGTCTCTGCTGCGTTGAGGCCGATGTAGGCTGATGTTACCTGATGTCTGCTACCGGTTTTAGGATGCAGATCCGTTGCTTACCCCTCCAGCCGATGTTCACCTGCAGACAGAGAATACATCTACACCAACACACCCAGGGTCTTGCCACCAAGGGCAGAGCTCGTCCTGGTTGGGACACAAGGGTCGTGCCTCCAAGGGCAGAGCTTGTCCTTCGTCCCTGTGTGCTAAGTGCAGACCAAGCCGTTGGAGCTGATGAAGCTGATGGAGCTGATGGAGCTGATGGAGCCGGCGTGTGCAGTTGGAGAGAGCGTATCAGAGTTGAGCGAAGCGTGCCTTACAACTGGTCATTGTGGGCCCATAACCCTTTGTCAACCGGCCTGAGGCAAACGGACTAGAAAACAGGGCCGACACAATAGCACCTGCCGTCCGCTCCTAGCATTTTAGCTAAGAGAAGATATCACCCTCAGGATCACGGTTCCACACTGAGCAGTTCCTAGGCAATCACTTGCTAGCAACTGTGTCCACTTAACACTTGGTCACTTTCGCACGAGGTGCTAGTCAAAGACTAACTCCTG
>SZWC01025300.1:0-35248 GCA_023375785.1 Penium margaritaceum
GGGGGGGGGGGGGGGGGGGGGGGGGGGGGGTGATGAAATTGTACACAAATGTATATGTCGGAGAGACGTGGAACAGACATGGAAATACAATAATGAACAATACATTAGTGGAATATTATGGTGTCCAGCACGATACACCGCCCGCTACACTATCCCAATGTGTACTCTCCTTTTCCTTGGGGGGAGGGGGGAGTCGCCTACTGCCCTGGGTTTCTTACAGCTTGCCGAATGGACTTTGAGGCACATGATTCGTTCATAAAGTCTGTCACATAGAAAACATCAAACACTGACCATTGATGAGCCATGACAAAACAGCTTGCACATCAAAGACCATTGATTTTGGCACGTTCACGACAAAGATCTATCATCAGCTTCTATAAGTAGAAATACATTTGTGTTTATTTTGGCGTCTACCAACTACACTGCCAGATACACACTCCCAGTACAATTTTGAACTGGGGGAGGGGAGTCCCGACTCCTGGAGCCACATCCAATGTCCCCCCCCCCTCCCCGCCCCGCCCCGCCCTCCCAAGCACAAAAGTGTATTGGGTGGGTGTATTGGGAAGTGTCTTGGGGGAGACAAAATTGTACACCAGTGTAATTGATGGAGAGACGTGGAACGGACATGGAATGACAATTATGAACATTACATGAGTGTACATTCTAGGTCTTCATCACATACACCACCCGCTACACTATTCCAATACACACTCTCCTTTTCCTGGGAGGGTAGGGGGAGGGGGAGTCGCCTACTCTGCTAGGTTCCATATAGCTTGCCGAATGGACTTTGAGACACATGATTCGTTTGTAAAATTGGTCATATGGAAAACATCAAACACTGACTATCGATCAATCATAAGAAGACAAATGTTGAAAATCAAGGCCATTGACATCGGCATGTTGAAAGCAAAGATCCATGGTCAACTTCTAGAAGCAAAAGTACGTAAGTGTATTTACTTTGGTGTCTGCCAGCTACACCGCCAGATACACAATCTTAACACCGTTTTGATTTTTAGGGGAGGGGGGATCCCAAGACCTAGGGCTACATCAAATGTCCCCGTTCTCCCCTCTTCCCAAGCACAAATGTGCTTTCTGTTGGTGTATTGGGAAGTACATTGGGGGAGATAAAATTGTACACTAATGGTTTTTACGAAGAGACGTAGAATGGGCATGGAAAGACAAGAGTAATCGATACATTTGCGTACAATTCAGGAGTTCAGCATGATACTTTGCTCCGCTACACTATCCCAATGCACACTCTCCTTTCCATGGGAGGAGGGGGGGAGTCACCTGTTGTGTTGGGTTATGTGTAGCTTGCTGAATGGGCCTCGAGACACACGATTAATTTGTAAAGTTGGTCATATGGAAAACTTCAAACACTGACCATTGACGAGTCATAAGGAAATACTTGTTGGACATCAAAGACTGTCGATTTTGGCGTGTTCACAGTAAAGATCTACCATCAGCTTCTCAAAAGAGAAATCTATGAGTGTATTCATTTCGGTGTCTACCAGCTACACTACCATATACACAATCCTAATACACTTGTCAGTTTGGGAGAGAGGAGTCGACACCTAGAGCTACATCCAATGCCCCTCCCAATCATGATTGTGTATTGGATGGGTGTATTGGGCAGTGTAATGGTAAATATAACAGATTATACTCTAATGTATTCGGCGGAGAGAAGTGGAACGGACATGGAACAACAATATAAAAAATACATGAGTATGCAGATAATTTAATCGGCACAATACACCGCCCGATATAGTATCCCAATACACTGTCTAATTTGGAGAAAGTTGAGGTCCCTCGCCTCCTGTACAAGGTCCCGCTTTGAATCACTAGAGGACCCCGAGGAAAAAACTTTGATTTCTTTTGTCACATGAAAACATCCTACATTAACCATCAAATAGTCACATGAAAACAACCGTGGAAACTCGCAAGCCGTTGATCCACCTGTTTTGACAGTTTTGCTCTGAAGTCATCTCTGTAATATCCCTAGCCACATGCAATGCCCCTCCCCTCCCAATTTGAAAGTGCATTGGATGTGTGTATCCAGAAGCGTATTGGGGGGATTCAAAGATTGTAGAATAATGTATTTTTTTCTAGAAACAGATCACAATAGAATATACATGTGGACATTTTCAGTGGTCTTTATGAAACATGCCCTGCTACACGCTCCCAATACCCTCTCGCTTGGAGGGGGGGGAGGAGCGAGTGAGAATCATTGCAAAGGGATGATACATCTCCACTTACTAATTGGCCGAATAACTCCCCTTTAGAAAATGTTTCGTTACATATTGCTTATAATTTAGCCTACCTTCAGTTTACTTACCAAACGACACAACACAGCTTTGAGTGCAAAAATTTGTCACTTTAAAAATGTATGAAGTACACTGGAGTATGAAGGTTTGAACAAGAGTGGATTTTGGATAAAATTCAAGATTCTGTTTCATAACATCTATCTCAAAAACAAAATAGTTCATGATGTGAAAAAACACAAGTTATAGTGCACACCAGAAGTTGAAGCATGAGAAACCTTCTTGGAAACTTCTAATATCTATCTATTTAATGCATTGGTTTCTTAGTGTTTGAAAGAGGCATGATTAAATATACCTCTCTCTTCCTCCCGCCTTGATTCCTATGCATTTATCTAATCTTGCTCACGCATTCAAATACACCTATATCTACCCCTCCGTCCATACCACAATCTCAGCCTCAACCTCCAACCAAGCCTTCGCCTCCGTCCACCTTGACACATGCTTTTCCTCCTTTGGTTTTAGCTCTGACCAACATTCTTTCTCTACCTGGACTTCTGTTTCCGCCTACGACCTTGGTCACACCTATGCCCGTGTGTCCACATGTGTCCAAGACTCCACCAACGTGTCCAACCTCCCCTCGATCATTGTCCACATCATCCTCCTTGTGCATGTTAGCATCTATATCCACACATGTTGCACTCTACAGTATTTCACTCATCGCCGCTTGCACGTGTGCTTACCCTCGTACCTGTCCTGATGTTCTCTCTCGTGTCTCTCTCCCCAAAGACATGTCCATGCCTGCGCTTCCTCTCCCATACATGCTTGTCACACCTATCACATCTCCTCCCATTCTAACCCGCAACCGCTCCCATCCATCTCACATTTTCCTTTGTGCATCATCCATTTCAACTTCTCCCCTCTCTCCCTCATGTGTGCTCTCTCCATTCCGTCTTTTCTGTCCATATACCCTCCATTATAGGCACTCCCGCGAGCTCCACTACTTTCACCTTGAGAATTTTCATGGCGGTGATGCCGTCACTAACGAGATTTTTTTGTTTATTCACCATCCACCATTGTCAACATCCGTTGCCTGTCACATCTCTCCCACCTCTTCCACCCTTGACTCCTCCCCTCATTGATCTCATCAATCTTCCACTCTCACAAAATCCCATCTACATCCTGATGCGGCCACTTGACATGACACTTGTGGACCTGGATGTTCTCCACGAGTGCAACGTCCTTGAGCTCGCCGATCTTCTCTTAGTCACACAGTGACAAAGGAAATGTGGATAATTCATATACGATTCACCTCCATCTACAATGTTGATCACTACAAGGGGCATTCACGTATCCCACGTGCAAATTTCCACAATAGCCATGTCCCTGCCAGTCGGTTCACAACCAATTGTGTTGGCACATCTTTTGCAACGCAATTTCAACGTGAGCTCCACCAGATGGAGCTCAACAATGCCTTCCTCCATGACAATATAGAGGTGGACAAGCATGCTATATATGCTGTATAACCTTAGTTTCACTGACACCTCCACAAGATTGTGTTGTCTCGGTTGTGTGATGTACAGGTTCCTTCAATCTTCCTACAAGTGGAATGAGGAGCTCACCTAAACAGTCATCCACGGTGGGTTCCATCCAAGTTATACTGATCCCTCCCTCTTCGAAGGAAAACACGAATGAAGAGGGAGGGATCAGCATAACACCCCTCCTCCCTCCCTCCCTCGTTGTTGTGGCTATCCCTATGGCACTCGCAACAAAGGTTCTCCTATTTACTGTATACTCTATGAAGGACCTCGTTCACATAGCCATGTGTTTGATGATGCAGATTGAGTGACTCCCCAGCTGCCTCCTCAATTTCCATGACTGCTATATCTACTCGTTGGCAAAGATTGTTTTGCATATTCTTACTCTATAAATTTTGAACTCAGTGATTGAATTTTTCCATTAATAATTTGAAAATATTCTCTGCACATCATAATTGTTTAGGGGGGTACGTTGGAAATCAACAAGATCTATATTGTAGATTGTTAAGTCTTATGTCGTTGGGTACTTTCATAGTTATTTCAATGAAGGAGCCGGCTCAAGACTTTCTACGAAAATCTTGTCAAATGTGATAATGAAGAGTGTCTGACCATTTGATGTTTAGAATGGTCAAGTGCTTGTCGCTCTCACGTTTTAATGGTTGAAAAAAATTAAGTGCATCCCAAAGTGCGTGACCTTGAAAGCCACAAAAACACACCCCAAAGTGCATTGACAGCCACAAAGGAGCACATTTTTTGTGGCCTTGAGAGCCACAAAATTGCATTCCAAAGCTTGTGAACACTATCGACCTCAATTTCCTCGTTTAATGTAAGAAAACGAGACATAAAAAATTCAGGAACCAACAAGAAAAAGACAAGAGGCTATGATAAATCACTGAATTCAATGAATTAGCTATGGAAGCAGTTTGAAGGTTCTTTTGATTTTGGCAAAATTCTGGTTTTGACGACTTTCAGATACACCAAAAAAAAAACGATCATGATAAAAGCTTAGTAGGGTAAAATTTTCAGCCTCTTCTCCATTCCTTCTCTTCCATACCTACCGGCACCTAGCTCACGCTCCATGTCTTCTCGTTAACTTCCAATTTATCATCGGTGCTTTTGCATACCTTACAAGAACCACCTGCCTAGATATCACTTATGCTTGAATGACCTTATCGAGTATGCACACAAGCTGCACAGGGCCCATCTCAATGGGACTGCATACATTATGATTTAAGACATCGGTTCTACCCATGCCAGTCCCCTGTTCCTCACCGGCTGTCACTCCTCAAGAATAATAACAATAGTGTTCAAGCACAAGATTCGGATCTGCAGACCCGGAGCGACTTTGTCTTCCTTCCAGCAAGTTGGCCATTTACTGGCACGGTGTTAGAAAATGTCATGTTGCTCGTACTATCGGTGAGGCAAAGTACATAGCCATTGTTTGGCAGCAGCTAAAGCTGTGTGGCTTTGTCGTTTGCTCTGCGCTCGACACCTCCCTGTTCTACTTGTCTTGCTCCACACTGATAAAGAGAGTGGTCTTGCCATCACCAAGAACATTGATGTGCTTCACAAGTGCTATACTCAACCAATATCGAATACCACTACGTGTGTGTCATTTTTTAGTCGGCGGTGTTGCACCTTTCCTCGTTCCATCTGCTTCCCATCTTGCATACTTCCTTATGAAGGCCCTTCAACAACCCGCATTCTCCACCGTGTCGATGTTTTCAGTCAATTTACACTTCCACTATCCAATTAAGATCCTTTCTACTTTTTCCCTCACCACTCGTTGTCCTTGTCTTTAGTCATTTCTCCCTTTTTTATCCCATTCCTTCATACGCCGGTCCACTTTTTTTCACACTATGTCGGCACTGCATTTTCCCTGTGGTGTACCATGCTGGCCTGATTAGATTTTTGGTTTCCATTCGAACTTGAGCCCATGACTCTGGCTCTTTTCCCTTGTTCCCACCATATATGGACCCCTCCTCCCTCACCTTCACTACTCCACTGTCATTCCCTAGGATTTATGGGTCATAGGATTACAGGTATATGATCCTCTTGTTGTCGGTTTTGCTTATAATAATTGATATGCAATTGCATGGCGGCTTGGGTGTTACGTCGCCATGTCAATGGAGCCATGCGGTTGTATCATTTGCTTGTGCTTAAGGAGGAGTATGATGGTGTTTTGAGTGGAGCTTCAAGAGGGATGTGACATTAAGATTGGTTGTACTGCATGAAGGGTGTGGTGGTGTACCATGCTTTGCTACAAGAGAAGTGTCATGGTTTACCGAGTGATGTTGCTACAACCAATGTGTTTGATGCCACTTGCTTAGTTTTCTTTTTCTACAACAAGGGTCCAGTTGTTCAATCTATCTGCTTGGGACATCCATACTCACTTAAGCAATTTTATTCAACTGTTTTTTTTTACAACTGCTGGTGTAACCAGTATGCAAGTGGTTGGGCCATGCATCTTAGATGAATTAGTAGACGCATATTTGCGTTCCTGATAGCTGTCCGAATCGTTTGATAATTTTGCTCGAACATTGTCTACATAGTCACTATGACGCGAATATGCTTCTTGACCTTAAGAAGGTGGTAGGAATCTCCATAGCCTTGCTATCGCTCATGTGGTGACACTGTCGAGTCAGCCGACACACTAGCAAGCAAGCAAGCAAGCAAGTGTAAGAAACAACAAGAGTTGGGCTAGGGAGACATAAAGTCTCATAAACTTCAATTAATTATCCGGCATAGAGAGATAACATCTGATAAGTACAAAACACATGGCGGATGACGCATACATAGTGTCAATTTGTCCTAAAATTGGTCGAAACCATTGCTTTGTTCGCAACTCCATACAGATTCATCCTAATGCAAAACCGTCAAAATCTATGAATGCAGAGACCCAAGTTAGAAGCAACGACTGCAAATACATGGGTTTTGTGATGACCAGTGAATACATAAGGCAAAGTATGTCAATTGGACTTCGAATTCAGTTCATTGAGAAATTTATAAACATTATAGAAAAACTATATAGTACCCTAGCAAGCACCGGAGACGCAGTGGTAGTTGTCTGAGAGCTACCGATGGGTGGGGCTACCACATGACAGTGCTCCGAGCTGGGTCTGCACCAAGGATCTGCACAAGCATGGTAGCGGTCGTGTGGTCACAATAAGCTATGAATAATCATAGAAGGGGTCGGCTTACATCACAACACTCCTCCATGACCCGATGATGCACATGTCCATATGTGTGTAGAATAGTACATATAAAAACAGACTACCCTTAGTCGCCGTACTTGTTTCGATAGAAAAAATGGACATTGTGCACTTTTCGTACGCCAATGCGTTAGCCAAGAATTCAACCGTTGCATGTCTATGTTGACCCAGATGATGGAGGTAGCCTATCACTCCACCAAATCATGCACAAAGTGATGCTCAACAGCAATCTCCTTTGTGTGTGCAAAAAATACACTAGAGTTCTCTACAATGAAAAGAGCACTCTGGTCATGACAACGTAAAATGATGCAAGGCACAAACTGACACAACTCACAAAAACAAACATTATAGCCACAACACCTCAACAAACCATGCTCCCAATCCAACACATCCAGCCTCTAATGGGCTATGTGCGATGAAACCCTGCTTGTTGTTACGCCATGAAATAGCGATGCCACCCATTAGGAACACTTAGCCTGTCCAACTGCTGTCGTGTCGCCATCGATTACCACCAGATATTGGTGGTAACCCTAAAACCTAAACACCAAACACTAAACCCTAAGTCAAATGTACGGTATAGAAACCACGTATCACACCAATCGCACCACCATGTGAAGGAAAATCACCCGAGGAAACTATGGGAATCATGCAAGGAGGTTGGTAAAGGAGGCGTCGAGTCGTACGGTCTTGGACAAGTACATCAGAGAGCAGATGAGGTACAAGTACAAGGTCACTTCCACCGTCTCTCCCTGGTATGCTAAATCATCCACCTTCAGCGCATCCTGTTTGTCAATTATGATGGGGGTGAAGGCTTTGGTAGATGGAAAAAGGAGGTCAACAGAACGCTCTCCCGCAATGCGGCCCTATCGTACCTGGTGGAGCAAGAGTTTCCGCCACTGATGGTCACGCACGATATCCACCCCAAGGAAAATAGTTGCAAGACCAAGGTCCATCATTTTGTAGGCAACGTATGGGAATGGCTTGGCCTCTTGAAAACCTTCATGGATGGAGATGCAATCAGAAGGCCGTCCACATATATCACGATAGCTATGAAGATCACAGTTATCCATCAGAGAAAGAGGAATAGATAGACGTCACTCTGCATGTAGCTAGTAGCTGCCCGTGTACCAATGATCTACTAGTTCCAGCACTGTGCTAGCAGATTGATGCCGTAAAAGGTCTTACGGCAAATTCCAGACCTTGTCACACACGTGAAAGCCATGTGACTGGACCATGTTAATATCCTACTTTAGAGTGCCACAGAGGAACGTGTTGCTTGCATCCATTTGGTGCAGCTAATAGTCTTGCTAAGCAACAACCCTGAGCAGGGCACGAGTGGTGGTCATGCGACAAACACATGCAAATGTGTCAGTGAAACCATACCCTCCACTTGTGATAAGTCCTTAGCTGTCAAGCAGGCCTTGTACCGATCTAGTGCGTCATCAGGCTTCACCTCCTTACAAAAGATACATTTGGCCAATATAACCATTTGTCCATACAGGGGGTCAACAAGCTCATGAACGTTGTGCTCACTGATGACTCTCAGCTCATCCTCACATACAACATGCCACAACCCTGCATCCTCAACCAATAGTGGCTCCTTCATCGTGACTGGATCAGGCATCGTTGAGGGAGAGCTCTTGGAGGCAAAGACACACGCTTCCGGACTCTGTCTAGCCACAACAAGATCAACTGCAAAAGCGTAACCAACCAATAATTCACAAACGAACAGCTCGGGAACAACAAGACACATTAGATGCACCTTCGTACAGTCTGCCTTGACACTCAAGCCAAAAGCCTGCATTCCAAGCTCACCCTCCCAACACTACAAATGGGGCATTTGTATATTGAGTCAGCCTTCCACTAAGCCCTATGTTGAGGTGCTTACCTAAGGCTGCAAAGCATGTGGTTAGGCCATGACCCCAGGCGCTTTATGCTCGTACGAGATGGGAGAGGATGCCTCTGCTAGTGACTTAAGGACAAGATCTGGCTTGTACGCAGGGGGAACAAGTGCACATAGGACCAAGTATGTCTGAAAAAACTACAACTGGTAGATAATGAAGTCTTTTGAAGGGAATTGACACTAGCACTAGAGTGGGTGTGTCAGAGGGGACCAACAGAGGCATGGGAGCAAGTGTTTCAGAGGGGACCAACAAGGCAACTGGACCTATAGCCAAGATGGCCGGTTTGTCATTGGCGGAAGACCGGACCAAAGGTGAGGAGGCTCCTACGGACCCATATGTAGGTCTCTCCTATCTGCCAAGAAGCAACACAAGTAGAAACCTGGTCAACGACTAGCCACAGGGGTCGGGTCGGGGGTTTTAAGACTCACGATACAGCAACAAGTGTGGCCCCAAAATTTCCTGGCCTTGGACTGCGGGAGAATGCAATGGAAGGCAACCAATCCCAAGAACCCGAGATGAGAAATTGGACCCCTGCCGGCCCTTGGTGTACTAGTTGTAGGCTAGGGACATCCAGATGCAAGTGAGACGAAGGTTAGCTTGATGGGCCAACCACATACCCTACTGATTTTTAATTTCGATGTTAAATATTTTTTGGTCGATGTTGTTCAACGAGAATGTAAATTAGTCGAATTAGTTAGGTACCACCTAAATAATTCTTTTGGGTGAGATTTTTAAAGATTATTTCTTATAACCGGGGTTCACTCGTACCTTTCACAGAAATGTTCATGTGCCTACTATTGTGTGTTTTGTGATAAGTTTTGTTACGATTTTTGCTCGCATCCGGATCAAGAACCCAGGCTGCGTGCTTCGAATGAGTGATGCGCCAGTCTGATAAGGCGGATTTCCGCGAGAAAACGGAAAGCTGCCTTGTCAGACTGGCCTCGCATGACGTCGCGGCCTGAAGTGGCGGTGTCGAACAGGGTCGTCGTCGAATTTAAGGATCCTCTTTTTTCGTTCGACGAAAGTTAAAGGCCCACCTAAATAACTGTATGACCCAAAACCTTGAACGAATGTAAAGATCACATAAATAGCAAATTTTAAAAAATCGAAATTAAACATCAGTAGGGTATCGTATGGCGTGATATGGTCTGGAACAGGATCATGCAATAAGAAGATATAGACCGATGTAATTGAGGAAAAGACCTTAAAGGCAAAGGATTAAGGAAGTTTGTCACTTAGATTGCATTGCAAGGAGTACATCCTCCATGTTGCTGTTAAAACGCTCACACACACCGTTCTATTTTGATATAGTAGGGATTGAGAGTTAGTGAATAACATAGTGCTCAGTAAAGGTGTCAATCTCACCTAAGAGCTTGCAGCCACGATCCCAGCGAAACACGTGGAGGATGTAATGAGACTTGATTTCAACAACTACCAGCCACAGCTAAACCGCCAGGGTAGCATCGCTCTTGTGGTGGAAACATTGACCCACAGTATCTGGGTGAACACATCAGTCAAGTTAAGAACATGTCGACCCCGTTCTGAGAGGAAGTCGATGAGGGGGAGACACAGAAGGTCCAGATGGACCAATTCTAGCGGACGCAGTGCCCGCCTCAATGCAGCGATGTATTTTACCCTGAGTGCAGAAGAGGCAGCAAGTCTTGGGCACCTTCATGAAGGAAGCCGTGTCAAGACCAAGGACTAACTGAGTTCAAACGAGCTTGGAGACGGTGCCTGGGCACACATGGCAAAGGCGGTGATGCAACAAATGTTGGAGCTCCAGTGAGCAAACATTAGTGATAAATACACACGCTGAAGGAGACGGAGGAGAATGGGCAGAAGGAGTGTAGCAAGAATCACAATGAGGGTCACCGACAACTGAGGCACAGAGGACAACACCACAGGTATCAAGAGTAGTTCCTGTGGTAGAGTGGGAAAATTCCTCAATAGAGCGATCCATCCTTGTGTATGCACAGATAGAGAGTAGGCTGAGTTTAGGAGCAGGGAAATGAACAAATTAGAAATGTATGAGGGGCCAGGCGGACCATCAAACAGCATCTCAACTCCTTCAACGCGTAACCACAAACCATTGCCTATGCAACAGGACCAAATGGACACAACATGTCACTGCGATGACAAGTTATGTGTTGGATGACACCGGAGTTGATGATTTAGATGCCAATTCTCTCACGACATGTCGTCAATACTGAACAACATGCCAAATACCGTTTTGCCTATAGGACGGATTCAGCAGAGGATTGAAAGCAACAGAAAACAACAAAGATCTGTTTCTAGTCATGTCAATCAATGATTTGAGATCAATCCTCATCACGAGGCGGCTCAACTCTTCATGGAAAACAAACACACTATGAAAAGCGATATGTGGGCTACCTGGCTGTGCAAAAACATTCGCACATCCCTGAGTACGGATTGCTAGCAGTTGACAAAGCTCTGTGATCGTGCAATCTTGCGAGTCCTGCTCACTGTTGTTCTTTAGGAAAGCAACGATGTCTGCTACTATCGTGATTGCAACGTGACCCGCCCAGGTGTTGCTGGAGGATACCCGCCACTCAAGGATTGCCTGGAGGCCACACATGATCTTGGTCTAGTCAAGGGGCTATTGGCACTCCCTTTAGCAATGAGCATCCCCGTAGTTGTAGTAATGGAAAGAGCGACATTTGCTACTGCTCAACGACTGCTACTACTCAGATGCTCCTAATATTTCTATCTCTTGTTGCGTCTCCATTTCCTCCTCTTTTCCTGTACAATCTCTACAATGCCCTGTATCTGGCCAATGGGGGTAGAGAAGGAGGAGGAGGAAGTAATTAAGGTGAAACTGGCGAACTAGGATCAAGGTGTTGGAGGAGTCGCAGCCACCGTCACAACAAGTGGAATCTATTCATGGGCGAAAACTACCACATGAGTGGATGTTGCCTGGAGGAAGTAACGAGGAGTCCAAGAAAGCATCTAAAGTGACTTGAAAATTTGAGAGATGGCCACATAGTAAGAGCCCATGAAAAGCTTCACATAGTCCACGTGTGCTCTCATTGTGATGGTGTCGAGTGATCACAACTGTACCCCACCACTACTCCCAAGATACGTGTAAAGGTGCATGGCACAGCGCCAGTAGTCAAGTGTGAAATCCATAGGTCCCTGGAATACAGAGTGGAACTCGTGCAGTCGAGCCATCCTTGTGGTGTGGATTTCCACAACAAGCACTTTTAGGGCCAACTTCCAACCCCAACGCGGATCCGCTTCGGTTCCAATCCCTACCACATATAGAAAGGGACAGAATTTCACCACAGTCTCGTACAGCAAGGCGTCAAGAAGACTGCATATCCCTCTAATTTATTTGACTTGGTGAGCATCCGCAGTCTGATACTGGATGTGACATTCGGGCCAAATGCCCTCGGAGTCAACCCAAACCTAAAACAGAATGTCCCAAAAGTTGAAGCCATCATCGCTGCCATATCAGGATGGAGGGGTCTCAAAGTCGTGTGGTCGCCACTCCATGGGAAGAGTGACATCAGACTCTGGTGAAGGTGGATGAGGCACAGGGATTCCACCGAAAGTGGAACACCACCAAAGATAACTATTGTTGGATGCTACAACTAACTCTAATGGGAAGAAGGTATCCTGGTAGTACGTTGTGATCCCTGACGCGGCTCTTGGATTTACTCCTGAAATTGCAAATCTCATCCTCACAAGTTTATCCTCCATTTTCTCCTTGTAACATGTTTAAAAATGTGAAGGGAAGTACTAGGCCTTGGCGTTGGATATGATTTAGACGGCTAAAATGATTGTGCAATGATAGCGACTACACCTGGCATCTACTATGAGGCCCCCAGACGCCCTTGTTATAACGCATCGGTCTAACGCTGCTGTCAACAATGTATCTCATTCTACACACAACAAAGTTCACCGATTGCCAGTGACCATGACCATAGGCTCATAAAGCCTGAATAGGAAGAAGAAGAGGGGCCTGCCAACCACTTGCCTTTGTCAGAGACCGGCGCCATGAGGCCACTTAGTATGGATGTGACTTCTTAAGTGATTGAACAAGAAACGGACATCATTTCCTACGGAGATGGAATAGTAGAAAAACTAATATCCCAGCTAAAAATTTGACTAATGCAATTTTTTATGTGAGTAGCCTCTCCGCAGACATCAGCAAGAGATTCCTTGTAACATAAAAATCAGTAGTTGACTCATTCTTTTCCAGAGACTAGCATGCAATGAGGGAAATGGAAAACCTTTTCGTCCCCCCTTGTGACAACCGTAACGACTGCTACCCGTGGCTGTCGTGACTGCGGCTCTTGCCAGCAACAAAGCTACACAGCTATACAACAACAATGCATACATGTATTGCATAGCAGCAGCTGCATGGTTGTTGTTCCTCCCCACAAAAGCTACTGTAGCACCTCACAGCCACTACTTGCATAGTTCCTACCCATGAAAGTGTGACTATTGCTAGAACAGTAGTGTTGCTACTACTGCCGCTATTACTACACTACTGCAGGTGGTCAGATTGCTATTACTATAGTTCTAGTGTAGCCTTTTGATGTTTCACACTAATACCGTTGCTCCTACTACTATTGGCTGCCATTGTTGTACATTACCGATAGGTCTACAACCAGTGCTACATGTGCTTGCTTGTTTTTATTACAAGCTATTACTGTCACAACCTGCTCCTTCCACCTGGTGCAACTTCCGATCTCTGCTATTGAAACTGTATGCTCCTAATACTACACACTACCTCTATTTGAGGTCACTTCTGTTGCATCAATTGTGTGGTGCTGCTCCTGTGGTTATGAGAGCAACTCACGTAGCCACTGCTAGTAACATTGTCTAGCCGAGGTGGTCGCATGGTGATGTCGCTCTTGTTGACCAAACTAAAACGTCTGTATAGCCGAGTTTTGCTATTGCCGATAAAACTTTGCTGAAGCTTTGACTCTCTCAACCATTGTCATTTTCATTGTCATCGTTGGATCTCTCTCTTTTTGCCATTGCATCTTCTATGTAGCCGAGCGAAAGGAGTCTCACTCCTCTACTTCCAAAAGAAGGTGATAGAAAGCTTCCTATCATTCTTGTTGCTAACGCGACGACACTATCCGATAAGGTGATGCACTAGCAAGCAAAAAAGTGCGAGGAAGAGCAAGGGTCGGGCTAGGGTGATGTGCAAGGTATCGTAAGCTTCAACATATTGGTATGTAGAGAAATCTGACAAACAATAAGCACATGGCATAGTACCTGCTGAGGTGCATGGAGGGTGATGCACAACACAACATTGGTTTGTCATAAAACCAGCCAAAAACAATAGTTATGGCCGTAACTCTGTGCACAGTCATGCAAATGTACATTTTTCTCAACTTACAGATGCCGAGTCTTGAGCTAGACACGACTACTCTACACATGCTTGGGTCTGGCGACAAATGGTGGATGCAAAATGTCAAACATGAAGATCAGGCTGAAAAGCTAGTCCACCAAGAAAACTTTATAGACTGCAAAAAAGCTGCACAGTAACCAGCAAGCACCCAACACGCCTCGGCACTTGTCTGGCAGTTGTTGGTGGTTGGGGCCACCACCTGAGAGTGTTGCGATGCTTAGAGGGTCCGCAATGAGCATGGACACAACTGAGTGGTCTAGTAAGCTCTACAAACACACGGGGCTAGCTCATAGCAGGAAAATTCTGACAGACTAAGGTCCGAAGACTGTTGGCTTGTGTGCCAACAGTGGATGTTTTCTTGAACCCACCACATACATTATGGTGTGAAGCACTTTGGAACCGCGGCAGTCATTGTTGTCGTATGGTCATTGTGTTGTGAAATTCTCAACATTGCAGCTAGAATACGAGGGTTGTTTCACGTTCCATTGGCTTTGTAACACGGTCGTAGTCAATGGGTATGAGAAGTAGCGTGATAAGAATCCGCATGTGGTTTTCTATGACTTGATTATAAAACCTAAGATACTAAAACTTCACCTACATCCCCCTCACCTCGCGTCTGGGTGTTATGATCTAAATCCCAAACAACTCCTGAGAGCCTTCCTTGTCACAACGTAAAAAGTTGGAGTCAGCCTCTTCTCCCCCCCTAAACTTCAATGTTACCCCTCACATAAACTAAGATTCCAAATGCTTTATGAGTCACCAAGTGTCACGCACACTTAGTCACGGGTGGTGACGGCCACTGCTGCCTACACCCATCCACCACGCTACTCTAGACCTCTTCTAAAACAAAGGAAGTTGAAGTACTGAGGTACTTTATAAGCTTTGTGATTAAGGAATAAAGTGTACAAAACAAAAGAAACTGCAAAACCAAGTTTTTTTGTACATACAACAAGAATATAGGAGAATTAAACCCAAAGCTTTGGATTCTCTTAAGAGGTAGAATATAAGATGCCATGTAATCACATTTAAAAAGAATAAATCAAATCAAGAAATTGATATAACTTAAGATTATGATATTACGTTGGAGAGGGATTATTACAAATATGCTGTATCTGTTTTTAACCCATTACAATTCTTGATTATTTTCTAATTCAAACACAAATAAAGGAACATCAAATGTTAAGGTAGCAAGAAACTGAGATAAATTGGTGAGAGAATTTTGTTTTCCTTACTGTCCTTATGGAAGCTGGTAGGTCGCCAAGGGCTACTAGCATTCAAGCCTATCTAATTTTTCATCGGCCAGAGACTCATACCTGGAAATGCGTTTGAAGTTATATGCCGACTTTAATGGTTGGTGACGCCTTTGACGCCCGAGTGATCATGGACGTCCATGTTCTAAAAGAAATAAAAAAAACTTGCTTATGATGAAATGATAATGCTCAGACTTGAACTATGACTGTACTAACCTGATTTACATAAAACATTTAAGCTATTTATCGCCGGAACACATGAGCCCTCGACAGCTCGCCAATAGGGCGGCGTATGAGGTGAAATCTTCACGTTACGTCGGATTCTGGCACTGCAAGCAATTCATCAGTGGATTAATCATGTGGTCATCACCAACCGTCACATCTTTGACCGATAACTTGCTAGAGTAGGTGCTCTCCATGGCCTTGTGTCTGTATGCCCCTCACGTACATAAGTCCATGAACTCCGTGAGTGAGCCTTTCTGTCATTACATTCATAGTCCATCACGCGTCGACTTCAATGTTTTTATGCTGATCGGTTGACAATTTTTTGGCCAACTACCCCAACCTCCAATACCTCCCCGATATTTAAATTTGATTATAATTATTTCTGGTGTGGTCGACATAGGATACTGTGTTTTGTTCAATGAGTTTCAAGGACCACAAAAAAAAAAGCAATACTTTGTCAAAAATAAAGTGCCATTTTTGGAGCAACTGAACCATCATGCCAACCTCGGCAGTTCGCCTGACAACCTGTTCGACAAGCTTTCTGGCAAACTGACAGATTATCCATCACACCATAAGAGGTCTGACCAATTGACACATGTGGATGGCAAATGTGAGGTTTTCAATTTCGAGATTTGCGTTTTGAAAGCCTCAAAGATAGACGAGGGAAGTGCGCGCAAACACCCAATTGCGGCATGTCGTCGCAAAAAAGGACCATTGAAATAGTGTGCAACCCACTTTGTCGAAATTAGAGTTCCATTCATCCACAAATTTAACCAATTAGGATCATATTTCTTGTCATTCGTATGACAAAAACAATATCAAATTTAAAGATATCATAGTCCTTAGAATCCTAAACGTCAAATTTAAATATCAAGGGGGAGTATTGTGTTCTAGACGTTTCGATAAATTTTGACCACCTTCCAGAAAGGTATATAGGAGTACTACAAACTATATCAACGTTTTGGAATTAAGTGTTTGACTTGTAGATGGTGCTAGATGATTTTATAGATGCATCTCGATATTCTCGAAGCCCTCTGGCCTCTTGGTGGAGCTCCTCAAAGTAGTCAATCACGACGCGACTTTGCACGCGTCACTCGGTCCAAACACCAGGGATTCCACATATGCCTCATTATCATCATCGGCATTGTCTATATATTGTCAATTCACTCAACACTTGTCCTCAAATAACACTTACTACTTAATACACAATACCATTTTGTCCTCAATCCTCAAATTGTCTTTTGTCCCACACCTCATCCTCATGAACCACCTACATTATGCTCGGCATAACACTTGGTATTAGAGAGCAGCAATGTTAGAGGGGCAACTGACGCATTAAATATGTGGCAACAACCTTGTACGAGTCTTCAGCACATCTCTACCATTCATAAGTTTAGAGGCATCCCAATGACAACGGTGAATGTAACAAGCACACCCAACTACAAGCACCAGTAACTGTTGAACACTTTGACAAAGGAGGATCAATAGCATGCAGACAATGACACTTTCCTTGCAAACCAGACAGCAATAGTAAAAGTTGCATGGAATGGCACAGCCCCCACGAACCCGGAGGCCAACCCGATGAAAGATCCTTTAGCTCGGCAAACCCTCTATCCTTTTTCAACCCGCAAGGACGAGACCTAGCATGATGGGAAAAACTGAACGACAAGCCCGAATCAATGACCTCAACCATAAAATGTCAGGACTCGAGAACCTCAATATCCATCTACTCCAACAACTCAACGTATCAATGGAGGAGCTTCAAATCTCTCGTGCACACGAAGCAGTTCTCAGTGAGAGAAATTCACAACTCTCGAGTGAACCCAAGACTCTGGTGGCACTCATTGACCTACTCAATCATGCAAACTCCAAGAGACCGACAGTCCGAATGTGGTTGATGAGTTTGGAGGTGTACTTCACTACTGTTGGGGTCAACAACGACAAAAAGTAAATAGACCTCGCAGCCTCACTTTTGCATGTCACAAATTGCTCGTCCGATCTCAAGGTTATCCGAAGACAATAGGATAATGGAAAATTTGTATCGATGGCTCACAAAACCGCACTCATGTCGTCGACTATAGGCGTACTACCTCTCTAGAAAATTCATCTAACGTGGCACAATTCTCTGTATTGGTGTCATCGGAAACATGTAGCAGCTTCGCGCATGCTACACTCACTCACTTTGGGAAGCTGAATAAGATGTCTGACGCACAGTATAAAACCCAATGTTTGTGTCAGAAGTCCAACGTGACGGAGTGCACTCGGTGTCTATGTAAATCATCACCAACACTTGTCTCGTCCTCAATGAACTATGCTTCTACAAAAACAGTGGCCTCAGGCAAGATATTCCACAATTAATCGTCATTTTTGCTATCCAATATGACCTTCTGAAAATGATTGTAGCAGCTGACCTCATCGACAACATTGACTACAACACCTGGATGCACGAATCCAAAAGAAAGCGACCCAAAAGCTACAATTCTTATCAAGGTGGAGGATCATCACAATCAGCAAAGACCTCTTCTTCGATAGAGAATGACATCACCGATCAACGACCTCAACAGTTGTGTTAGACTTTGGGGAAGCCAGGTCATATCTCGCACGACTGTTAAAGGCAGAAACAACTAGCCAAAAAGGGGGGAAGTTGAAGAAAAGGAGTGAGGAGTTGGGAAATAGCAAAGGAAAGGGGAGAGGGAGAGGTGCCTGTCCAATCGCAAAATGGTGTACCGAACGATCACTTATCTGAGGGACTCATGCCACCACAGATGAGGATTCCTCGTATCACAAGTTCAATGAGGTGTACGATGACGACCAACCGGCGATACTGTCTTGAATAAAACCGAGGGGTTGTAAAAGTCGTAAAACGGTACCGGCACCATTGGATGGATGTGCTCATCATATATTTGTCCACAACAACATGGTTCAAGAGCTGGATTTTCAGACTGAACCAAGGATGTTGGAAGGAAAAACCTTCGACCGACAATTGTAGATCCGTCGGCTTCGTGAAGCACTGCGATTGCATATTGGAAATGCAAGACGTAATGGTCTGGAGGACTTGCCTAATGAGCGGCCACAAAATAATCCTTGGCCACGACTTCTTGTACCGGCATAATCCACAAGTCCACAAGAGAAGCGTCAGCATTAATGGAAGATTGTGGCACCCTCCGATTGAGCGACCCATTATGCAACTGTGGTCATGGGAAGAAATAGAGGAAGTTGCGGTAGCCATAAAACACCAACCGATATCCATGGCTGTGACCTAGAGATACCTAAAATGTGGAGCTCAAGTGTGCCTAGTCTGCATGGAAGCACGGGAAGCAGAAGAAATTGTAGCCACGGAGGTGACACCATCGGCCTTGTCACCTGAGATGTTTGCAACTATATCGATGGATTTTGCAAAGTTCATCAAAGATTGTGAAGGTGTTTTCCTTGACGAACTACCCCAAGAGCTACCCCCGAAATGGAAAACCGACTAGCAGATAAACCTGAAGTTTGACAGCCGCACAGCAAACGAGACATAGCGGTTGATCAATCATGAGTTCATCAAACTTGAGAAGCAGTTGGACAAGATGCCGCGTCATGGGTTCATAAGACACTCCACGTCACTATACGCAACAGCCGTAATTTTTGTCAAGAAGAAAACCAAAGAGATGCGAATGTGGGTGGAATTCCGAGCGTTGAAATGCATTACCATAAAAAAACACCACCCTTTCCTGTGAAAGAAAAGTTTTCCTATCAACAGGGCCCAAGCAAACTTGACCTATGTAACGGCTATCTATAGATCCGCCCATCTGATGACGACATCGAAAGTAGAGCACTCCACACCAATTGTGGGAAATTTGAGGCCGTGATTATGTCGTTTAGACTCACCAATGTCCCCGTGATATTCATGGTGGCGATGAACAACATCCTTCGCCCCTACCTCAATGACTTCATCATCGTCTATCTGGACAACACCCTGGTATACAGTTGCACCCAGAGGAGCACAACGACAGCCTTGAAAACGGTTCTTGATACTTTATACAGAGATAACTTTCAAAAAATTATTGACCATGACTTTATTCGTCGTTTAATCAAATTTCCAAGCCACATCATCAGGGGTGGACGAACCATCATAGACCCACAAAATATGACGCCTACCAACGATCGGGACGCCCAAGTATTTTTGGGCTCCTACAACTCCTATTGTTGATTCGTAATGGAATATGCTCGAGTGTCAATCCCTCTCTCTGATCCCAACCGAAAAACCACTGGATGGAGTTGGGGGATAGCAAATACAAAGGGTTCAACTCCTTGAGAAACTCTCTGACCTTGGCTCCAACCTCATGATTGGCAGATCAAGCGGAGGACTATGTTATGGCCATCGTCAATTCCAAGCGAGCCATCGGAGCCGTTCTCCCCCAAGATAACAATAGTGGAGAACAACCGGTTGTGTACATGTTATAAAAGCTACGCAGGGCCAGAACTCGACTATGTATTGCACGAGAAAGAAATGCTCGCAGTCGTGCACACATTCAAAACATGGGTGTGCTACTTAGAATGTCAGTGATGCATCGTCTACAGCAACCATCATGCCCTGAAACATGTCAACACAACCATATCTCACTTTGTCTACAAACTCGATGGGTGGAGTTCCTCGAGTCCAACTTTGACTCCAACATCGAGTACCTACCAAGAAAAACTAATACGGCTGATGCTTTAAGTCGGCGACCAGATTTGATGAAAAAAATCAACACATTGCTTGTCAAATAATCCCCGTACCTTGTAAGGTTGTTTGCGAAGGGATACATGGACTTGGGCTTGTACAGAAAAGCTATGTTCGATGACTCCTAACGGCGAAAACATCTCACTCACCAAATAGTCGTCCATTCCAATGAGGAACTATAAAAGATGTTATTAGAGAAATGCCAGAAAACCTGGCCATGTGGATACTTTGGCAAGGACAAGACCTTAAAGAGGTTGGTAAAATATGAGTGGTGGAATATATGCAAACTGACATGGCGGCCTTCTGCAACCCGTGTGATACTGTAGTGGATTTGACAAAACCCGTGGCCAACTAGGCCGAAGCCAATGCCTGTCCAACCGCCCATAGGGCAAGGACCCCCACTTTATCCACATGGCACCGGCCGTGTGCTACACCCCCCCACACTAGGAGTGAGCTACCCTCGGCATCCGCGCAATGGACTCGAACCCCGGTGCTCTGATACCAATGTAGCGAATTGGACAAAATCCTGGGCCAACCAAGCCAAAACCGCGGAGCTTGAGGGTCTCCAACCTTTAAGCCATCCCGTCCAGCTTCCCACAAATCAAGGACCCCACTCGATCGATGTGGCGCTGGTCATCGCTACAAACACCTACCAGAGAAAACATATCGTCGCATGTGACCGCCCGATCCAATCAAACCAGTGCCTGTTCCAACGGAACCGTGGGTCAACATCAGTATAGATTTTGTGACAGGACAGCCCACAACCCCAAGGGGTATGATGTCGTATTCCTCATGATGGACAAATTTTAAAGAATGTCGCTCATCATCACAACAAACACCACTGTCATTACAAAAAGAACATCACAATTGTTTCTAAACGACATCGTATGACTACACACCATGCCACGTACCATCATCAATGTCAGAGATGACCACTTCAACATCGATTTTTCATGCAATTGAATGACATGTTATGGTAGTCTGATCCAACTATCGACGACGTTCCATCCTCAGACCGACACGCAGGCGTAGTGAGCCAATCAGACGCTTGAACAACTCCTTCGCACTTTATGCAAGCCTCAATGCACATACGGGATGATCAAGCCGTCAATTTCCAATTTCACATGCAACTCCATCACTTCCAACAAAAATGGCAAGATTCCTTTCAGAGTGGTGTATGGAAAACATCCCGCCACACCAGTTAGACTACAGAGTTTGCGCACCATCCCCGCAGACGACATCCACTGCAGGGACTTTGCAAGAAAACGAGAGGAAACACTATAGAATCTTGCAAAAACTCAAGCAGCCATGGAGTGAGCGGCCGATCGACATTACAACGATGACGTGTCCAGCGCTAGCGATGATGTGTCCAGAGTTGGCGATCGCGTCCTCCTTAGTTCAACCGACATCAAACTCTACCAACAAGATTCCATGAAGCTATAACCTTGCTCATTGGGGCCGTTTGAGATCGAGCGAATGCAAACCCCAATCGTGGCCCGACTTCGCCTACTTGACAGCATGGCGATGCATACTATCTTCCACATTAGTAAAACCAGGTACTAACGTGACCATATCACAGAATTCCCCAATAAATATGTCGCACCTCCGCCTCCCATACAAATGGACAGAGATACAAAGTACGTAACCACAGATGTACTCGGACATTGATCCCGTTGAAAAACAACCGAATATGTGTCAAGTGGCACCGCTCGGTGCATAACATGTGGGAGCACTACGACATTCCTCTGAGACGCCCATCACCTAACCGACGCCTACTAACGTCGTCACCGGCTTATACCTGCTAATGGACTAGGACATCGGAGCTAAAAGTGTGGGACTGTTACTCCCCTGACGTACATGATTCCGTAAAATTTGTAAGTGGGAATTTCTGTTATTACTTTCATAACCCACCACACGTCAAAGTCGAGCCTTTTGCGTTATTTGGCCGAGGGCATTTTGGCCAATTACCTTGACCTCCAATATCTCGTTCTAGAAGTTTTGAAAAAATTCAACCACCTTCTAGGAAGGTCGATAGAAGTACAATGAACTATATCGATGTTTTGGTATTATTCAGTTGACCTCTAGACAACACTAAAATTTTATAACGATGCGCCTTTAAATTCTCAATACCTCTCCACTTCTTCGTGGAGCTTCTCGAAGTTGCCACGCATGGCACGAACTTACACGCGTCGCTTGGTTCAAATGCGGAGGACCCAACATATGCCTTGTTCTCATTTTCAACAATGCACATATATATGCTCAACTCACTCAACATTTGTCATTGTAGTACAATTACTACTTGATAAAAATAAATAATTTGTCCCAAAATGGTCGAATTGTCTTTGCTAACCCCAGTGAACCACCTGTATTATGCTCAGTGGAACAACGTCCACATTGTCACTTAATGTAGTGGCGACTGGCCAGGTAATTTGCATCGATAATTGTTTTTGGAAATAAGTTTCATTCAAAATTTAAAAACAAGATTTTTGACAAGAATTGGCAATGAAGTTAATGAAAGGTTTAATTTCTCCTCGAGTAAAGAAAATAATGCGCCAAAGAAATTTATACAATATGAAGATATAGAATTTCTCCACGGTTTGAATGTTTATAGTAAGGAAGGCTTACATGATATAGAGACATATCTATATTTTATACTCGAGGGAACATGAAAAAATTGTTGGTTGGGTCTAATTCCTCCGTATCTTGGTGCTCAAGAAGATGCCATGACATGGCTGAGAGGATGGTTCAAAACATTGAGAGCTACGCTATGTTATCTGGACTGGCCTCCGAGAAGTGTTTGAGACCCCCCGTGCCCAACCAGGTTACGACCACGAGCGAGGAGGGAGAAAAAGGAAGAAAACAAGAGCGTGGTGTTGCAGGCAAAGCGTACATAGGGTTACATAATAACCAAGCAAAAGTATTCATATTAGTATCGATCAAGAGGCTAAACAATTGCCCGCAATCTGGACCACATAGTGGAAGGTTTGCCATAAGACTTAAGTATTTTTTTGCTTGCCCATGTGTACTCTTAAACACCATGTATGGTTTGGGCGAACTATTCCCAAATTACTTCAAGCTATGCTGGATCTATTCGAGCTTGTGTGGATGTAAAATATAAAAAAAAACAACCAAAAGTTGAACGGGTGTGCTTTACAATACAGTATTATTTATGACAAGAACCCCAAAAGGCATTCTTCTCGGTTTTCTTATGAATTTAGTTTTATGTGATGATGCATTTTTTAAATTAGATTAATTAGTTTGTGCGTTGTGAACATGCTAGTTTCATGCGTCCATTATGAACTTCGGAAAAAGACGATCTTTGACAAAGGTGGATGAATTTTGAATGTTCCCTTATGTTAAAAATAAGACAATGTAACTAAAGGAAGAAATTTATTTATTTACCTTATATGGTGTTGGTTGAATTTCTTTTATTTCCATTGCATTTTGACCCTATTTGAAGGCTGGTTCCGGAGTCTAAAGAGTTTACCATGATGACTAGTTTTTTGTAATAGGACGAGGCGAGGCCAGTGAGGAGCAACATAGAGGGACAAATACAACATTAAATTTTGCTTGCCAATGGACTGGAGGGGTTGGACCCAACCTGACGTACAGTCCTTACCCGTTTGTCATGGCATCGGACTGGTCATTCCGTACTATCCACGGTCTATCCGGACATGTAGGTCGATGTCTGTGGTATTTTTATTGTGGGTCGACCCAAGTTGTGCGTCCGCGGACGTTGGGTGGCATACAGGGGGTGAACCGACACTCTGATTTTGATTTTGATTCCTAAGTTGTTTGGCGGGACGCGGCTTGACGAAGTGGCTGACGAGAGCTCGCATGCGCTCGCAATTGCGCCAATTCGAGCTTGTACAATCAGTCGAAGAATCAATCCCTTACCGCCGATTTCTACTGATTACACCCCTAGTTTAGCCTACGTGTCGTCGCTCCCAACGTCTGGGTAACGTCCTACATGCGGATGAGGAGAGAATCAGAGGAAATGCATGGGATTAGGACGTTCAGTTAAAAACATCTACAAAAACTAGTTTTGAGAATAGATCGAGGACATCGACAGTGTCCGTTTACTTTCGCACATTTAGAATTCCAAAGAAATTTTGACTGGCCGCTAAGTTCTTAGTCGTCAAAGATCTGCTTTGCGGACGATTCCATCGGCGTGACGTAGAGTGACGCAATCGATGTCAACAGCCGCCCGACAAATCAGGTCATAAGTCCATCGACTTCGGAGGTCAAGAAGCGCAATAATGACGGAGAAGGATCACTGGTCCCGCTGATTCGAGCCGGTTCCCTCGTGCTCGCAGAATCACTGAAGAATCCGTTCTTGACCACGAAATCGATCAAACCCTACAATCAAACTCAACATCAAAGCGTCGGTTCACCCCCACAGTCCGACTAATTCTTGCACCTTGATTGACGGATGTTAGAAAAATGACCGATCCACCAATCATGATTTTCTTCTACATTTTTTGCCACGCGAAGCGGTTGTTATAGGGTTACTTTGGCCGGTGTCACACCACTCCGTATGAACTTCGAGCCACGTTCCGACTTCCCTCTCTATAAAACGACGAGTTGGAAGTCGTCTTTGGGCATCTGCGGTCACACCGGTGCTTGTAGTTACTTGCCTCGGCGGGTACGCACTGGCAGAAACTTTCAGAACTTCTCTGGCGCAAAACTGTAAGCGATGACCCATGTTGACGAGTCGCACCACTCGATAAATGCGCGAACTGTTGGGCGCCGTCGACAAGTTGCTAGAAAATCGCTACACCCCTCGACGTGTAGCAACTCCTCACAACTCTCTACGGTCACAATATTTTTGGACAAAAAGTTGTCGACCGAACCGCCGCTGACTCAATTTACTTGTCTGCACATGGAAAGTGACGTCATCAAACTGAGCCACGTCGTCGCATGCATGACGTCACTCCATTTTGACAAAAATAACAAAAACAAATGTCAAAATATGAAGAGCGGTTATGTGATCTACCAGGGCCAACACGGGAACCTATGCGTGACCCCTTAATGGTGGGAAACTATATTTCTAAATGTTGCCTTCCCTGCTTTGTATCCGAAGTACTCGCGTTGGGCATGCGTTCCACGAGAAGGGTTGACCGCATGCGGCATTTCACAAGCTTGAAAGATACGCTAAGATCTTTTGCCGTCTACATATTGTGTATCATTTCCTTTACGAAATGCCAGTGTCTCTGGAAGATTCTTTATTCGGTCATGTGGAATTTCCCGCCCATTTCTTCGGAGAAAAAAAAACCAACAGTGTCAAATGGAACAGGCCCCTCATAACATGGACGCAAAAAGTTCATCAGGGTGATACACGAAAACTTGCCGCGGAAACAACATTGGAACAAATGACTTCTTCAGCATTCTATATAGTCACTACTACAATTGAGCCAGTCCACAATAGCACAATATCAAATTCGCATGTACCAGTAATGTGGTCAATACCAACTTCAACAACACGTCAAAAATGAATTAAATTCATGTTATTCCACATACTTCGTAGGATAAAGAGCAAAAAAAAGCTATTTCTTAATTTGAACATCACATTCTCATGATAACATGACTGTATCAATAGAGTATGAAATGAAACGTGAATATAAACATAGTAATGAGCATAAATGATACAACGACATGTTGATACACGCATATAGATGTAAAAAAGGAATATGTAAATAGATTTATATACATGTATAAATATAAATATAAATATAAACATAGGTATATATAAATTTAGATATAGATACTTATATGGTTATAAGTATGGATCTATGTAGATATAGATATAGATTTATATAGATATAGATACAGATATAGATAAATATATAGAATTAGATACAGATTTATATAGATATATATTTATATGGAAACAGGTATAGATATAGATTTATGGATAAAACTATGCGGACTGCCTCTTTCGACCCCACCTTTGAGGCGGAGTCACTCCCGCGTTTTCTCGTTTTTCCCGGATTCCGTACCAAGCCCTCGTCAAGCGGAAGCACTGAGAATCGGAGCGCCATTCTGTCAAATGCCTCCCTCGACCAGTCGATGGCGATGGTGGCAGCCACCTGTCAACAACATGGAGGCAAATAGTCGAAACTAACGCAGAATGCACAACCGCGATGTCTGTACATTCGCCGAACACACATCAGGTTCTGACGAGACCGAATCCTTCCTCAAAAGAAGCTACCCAATCAGATGTCTATAGCAGATCAGATCGGCTCGAATGCAGTATATTGACAAAAACAGAAAAATTTCTCATCGCAGTTGACGGAAGCCAAAATAAACACGGGTAACCGTCGCGGCTGCCTCGAGCTTCAGTCATGTGAGGGAAAAAAAGAACTTTTCCAGAGCTCGATGGTTGACCGGCCACCTCATCTCCGCACGTTGCCAAACACACTACAAACAACAAAATGCAGACAACGATACGGGCTCACCAATTGCAGTTCAAAATAAGACCAAAAGGTCGTGCGTGATGTCGCCGACGGACAACAAACTGAACGACACAACGCGCGAGCACATGTTTCACCATATCTTAATATACGTATGTCCAAACGTACACCCTGAAGACCAGATTAGAATTAACATAACCTTTACCTATTCCACTTAGAACAATTGTAAACATATCCACCAATGTTTGTCTATGTGTCTAGATCTTTGTTTTCATATGCATTTGTACTTATTTCTTCACGTTTTTGCAAACATTTGCATAAACCATGTGTGATTGTACATGTAGAAGACATGTACATGCATGTTTCTATCTCTACGTATATGTATATGTATATGTATATGTATATGTATATGTATTTGTATATGTATATGTATATGTATATGTATATGTATATGTATATGTATATGTATATGTATATGTATATGTATATGTATATGTATATGTATATGTATATGTATATGTATATGTATATGTATAACACACTGCCCTGATACACACACCCATTACACTTTTGGTCTGGAGGTGGGGGAGGGGGTGTTGCTCCATATATCTGGACTGTCCACCCTCCCTCCAAAACTGGAAAGTGTATTGGGCGAGTGTATCTGGCAGTGTAGCTGGCAAAACAATGTATTTCTATAAATAAGACGAAAGTACAGCTAAAGATCGTCAATGCAACTACATTGACAGCTTGTGATGCTCCTAAAATGATCTTTTTTTAATTCCATGATTCACAGTAGGTAGTTGGATTTTTCCCATTGGACAAGTCAAGAAATAAAATTATAGTTGTCGTAGGTCTGCTGTTAAGCAGAACAGAATCCAGACCAGGAAGCTATAGCTCCCTCCTCCCAAACAAGAGGGAGGAAGGGTGCCGTACAAATGATAGGTGCTACCTTCTTCTCATTTCCAGAGAGATTCTCGAATGGACTGTTTTCTAGTCTGTGATTCTTTCTCATAGTGTAGGAAGTTAGAAGACCTATTTAGCATGATAAAACAAAAACAAATGCCACCATAGGTGTGTTAAAGCACCAAATATGTCATTATATATAGAAGCATTGACCTGATAGCTGAAAATTATCAGTCAAAGTTATTTCAATGAATTATTCTTCTGCACAGTTTTTAGGCATCTTCGTTTCCTGCTGAACACATATAACCTAGTGATTGCTGACAAGAGTGGTGAAAAAGGAAGGTGTGTTGTAATTTTAATGACGGTTCTATAATCCTTCCTTGTGTACACACTTTGAATGTAGAAAGTTGAAACAATGTATTTTGTGGGCTGATTAATCGTAAATGGGATGAGAGGGAAGTCATGGAAAAGATGCAAGCAGGTTATACCATGTAGCATGGGTCTGCATCCATAAGATGCGAGTGGGTGGAACACTGAGCACACTGAAAGGATCAGCAGATGCAAAAAGAGAGGGGAGTGAAGACATAGATGGTAGAGGAATGAAGAGGGTTATATTTAGCCACTGAGAACGGGGGAGACAAGGATAAGGGGGCGTAAGAGGTAAGGAGAGAGGCTATAGAGGCTCATGGGTGAGGATGTCTAATGAGGATGTAGAGGAGAATGAGGGGACTATGACTGGGGACAGGCTCAAAGGAAGAGAGTAAGGGATGTGGACTGGCGACATGGAAAGAATAAAGAGGGGAAATGTGAGGAGGATCTGTTTTATCATAAGAGTCAAGGATAAGATAATAAAGTGCATGAAAATGTTACAACGTAAACTAGAGCGAAAAAGATAATGATTTGAACGAAGACAATTGGGTTTTGGTATCCCTAAATGCATACAACGTGCGTACGGATGATTTCCTCTGATTTGGAGTCGGATGGGATTCGAACCCCTTAGTATCTGAGGGGCTCGAGATGGGCCCTAGTTGCAACCAAGTTACGCCCTGGTCAAACCTTAGTTATACCTCAGTTTCATCATACTGAAGCCCTTTTTACTCCATAGTAGTGCCCTGGTTGTGCAAAATTCGCATCCTCGTTACACCCTAGGCACCCTTTCATACTCCGTCATCACGCCCTGCTTCCACCCCAGTTGCACCCTAGTTGTACTCTAGTTACGAATTTCTGTATCCTGGTTAAACCCTTTTTGCCTCCTAGTTCTACCTTATTATGTCCTAATTACATCCTATTTGTGTCACTGTTACTCTTACGTTTTTTCCTAGTTGTACTCTTGTTGTCCTCTAGTTGTATCCTAGATACATCCAACTTGGATCCAAGATACATCCTAGATGTTTCCTATTCTTTCCTAGTTGTACTCTATAGTTTCTCCCTAGTTGCACTCTAGTTGCGTCCTAGTTGCACCGTCTTTGCGACCTAGTTGATCTCTATTTGTACCTTACTTAAATCACATTTATACCCTAGTTACTTCCATGTTGCATCCTAGTTGCGTCCTATTTGCACCCTAATTGCACCATAGTTGGGCCCTAGTTAGACCCTATTTGTGTCATAGTTTCTCTCTAGTTGCACTGTATTTATGCCCTATCTTCACTGTAGTCGCATAAAAAACACCCTCGAAACACCCTGGGTGTGCCCTTGTTGTACCCTAGCTGTACACTAGTTGCACCCAAGTTGAACAATAGATGTGTTAAAGGCCCAGCCCAATCATGCCTTAGTTGTGCCGTAGTTTTAGCTTAGTTCCATTGTAGTTACATCCTTCTTGTGCCCTAGCTACACCCTAGTTGTACACTATTGTGCCTTTGTTTTATCCTAGTTGTGCCTTACTTACATCCTAGTTACATCCTAGTTTTGTCCTAGGTACGTCCTAGTTGCGCTCTGGTGTGCCATAGTTGTGTCCTAGCTGTGCTTTGATAATTCTCTAATTGTGTCCTCCTTGCATCCTGGTTATATCATAATTGTGCTATGGTTACACCATAGTTTTATCCTGTGCCTTGGTCGTGGCCTAGCTATGTCCTAGCTACACATAGTTGCATCCTTCTTATGATATTGTTGCATTGTCATAACACCCTAGCTGTGTCCTAGTTCCAACCTAGTTATGCCATACTTGCACCCTAGATACACCCTAATTTTTATCCTGGTTGAGCCCTAATTGCACCCCAGTTGTACCCTAGTTGTGCTCTCATTGCACCCATTCTTTGCCTAGTTGCATCCTAGTTGCACCCTATTTCCACTCTAGTTGTACCTTTTTTACGTCCTATTTATGCTTTAGTTATAATCCCACTACATCCTAGTTTTGCCCGAGTTATGCCCTAGTTACAAACTAGATGTGTTAGGAATAAATCCCAGTAATGTCCTAGTTATGCCTCAGTTTTGCCTTAGTGGCACCCTAGTTGCACCCTTGTTGTGCCCTGTGTACGCCCCCTTGTCTGCTTGGACCTTCACATTGCCCTGAAGTTGCCTACCCTAGTGTTGGCCACCTACATAGAAGCGATTATAGCCTCCACAATTGGGGTGGTTCTGGCCATCGCCATGACGGTGGTTATGCTCACGGTGCTCCTGTCCCTGTTGTTATTCATATTGCTGTTGTTGTAGATCACATTGTACAAAGTCGTCTGCAATGCGTCTAACCCGGTGAAAGCGCCTACAGATTATAGTGGCATGGGACTGGTTCTTGCCATTACGATGAAGGTACTTATTTGATGGTTCATATGCTTCCTCCTAGTGTATTTTGGAGCATTGCTCAGTCTTGTGCGTGTTCTCTGTACTTTCATGCTCGCCGTGCATGCTCCACTTCCATTTCAGCTGTGTGGTATGCTGACCCCACTGCCGTGCTCAACACAGTCCACCGTTATTGACCCCCGTCACACAAAGGGTTTTAAGTGCCTATTCTGCCAACTTTGCCTGGTGCTTGTTGTATATGCATAAAGCTGGCAGTCTCTTCGCACGACTATTGCTTGAATCCCTGCATTGTAGAAACCTGGTCACGAAGGGTGGCATGGACCATGTCATGATGGTATGCTATTAAAACCATAACAGTCATGACCAGGTCGAGGTATTGCGTAAAGAGATGTTCACGTAGTTCGGAAAGCTTATCCTCAACATTAAGGCAACGTGCGACAGTGTCAAATGCACCTCCGCTACAATAGCAGCAGGAAATCTCACCTGTTGGACCCGCTTGCCTTCTATACAGGCAAAAGAGTGACCACCTTCATCAACATGCTTGGGCACTTGTTCATGAAAAATGCACACTGTACAGCTTCATTTGGCGCTGACATCTTGACCTCACTGCAGTTACAAGTGGTGTCACAGGCATCCTGCGTTGCCATTGACTTCTTGCTCGGCTTTGAGGACAATGTGATCCCCTGGACCATCAAGGATTCATCTCCTTGCTCACCTCCTTCAACCACCTCCTTGAGCCTGTAGCCATTTGCCACACCTTCCTCGGTGGCCTTCCTACCCTCTTCGTTTGCATGAGCGACTTGGCCAGTTAAAGCATTTTTTCAGAAGTCGAGCTCCATGTTTAGCTGACAGTTTTCCACCACCATGCAAAGCGACCGTGGGAGAAACTCACCATGCTGTCCCTTGTTGCGGTACTTCGGCATTTTGTCTCATGGAAACACCGGTCAAGGACCTCCTCCTCCAGCCACTGTCTCCTGATGCACTTTCGTGAGGTGGTTCACAGGCACCAATGTTCAGCGACACTTATTGGATCCTAAGGGCGCGCTTTCACTTGAGTGACGTTGGAAAATTTTAAGAGGACACCCCATATTGATGGAAAGTCCAAACTCAGGGCGCACCATTATCATGTTAAGGCCTTGTTGAGAATCTCTATGTTCCAAGAATCCTTCCTTATCTCTCATTCCTTCTTCTTCTTTCTCTATTTTCTGAATGCGTGGATGACACAATCATTGAAAAACATGCGCCTTTGTTCAAACCCTCTTTAGGTGTCGTCCGAGGTCCCGCAAAGTGCATGGTTCTTCGCCCTCTTGAGCGGTAGGCAGTGGTCACTCCAAGTGCACCCTCCTACATATTGTGAGATGTTGTCCGAGTTGCTTTGAAGCTATGCCCCTTCACCTTCTAGAGTAATGGTCTGAGGCTGCTTTGTGTGTACCCTCTTAATGAAGGGACTGGTTTGATTTGAGAGAGAGTATTGCGAGGGATGTAGCACTGAATGTTAGGAAACATATGGGGGTAAAATATTCTAAAGCCAATGAATTAGTGAGAATCTCTGTTTGAAAGAATTTAGTCATGGAAAAATGACAAGGAAAGCCTCTCAATCACAAAATCAGGTGCAATACTTCTTTCTAAGACAAGGGTAACAAATGCGCTCCCAATGGAGATTTAGGGACCAAGTTATGGTCATTTTTCCTAGAACATGCGCCTCTTTAAATGGCCCCACCGGCATCCTGATCCTTGAAAGTCAAAGATGTCCACTTGAAGCATGCTCTTTCCTCCAAGACATTGCTGTGTTAGTCCGGCCTTCCCATATCAAAGTAAAGGCCTTTGCTGCCACCCTTGCCTTGCCACTTTGCAATGCCCCTCTTGGCTCACCACCACCAAGACAAACGTGACCCGGGATTCTCACTTTAGAGAAGAGGATAGAGGTTTATAGTGGATTTATGGAGGAGACAGGGACGAGGGTGAAAGGTGGGCTATGAGAGGTGGAGGTAAGTAGTGCAAGTTGTAGAACTGGGTGGAATTGTCGCGGCCAGATTTTTTCCAACACTACTGTGAGGTTGGAATCTACTCAATGGAATACTTTTTTTTATGTGAGTTATTCCTATCTGTGTGTACAACTGACTGTGACCATTCGGTTGTGTCCATGCTCGTGAAGATCCCTAACACAGACCCAGCTGGTGCCAAGGCACTGTCGCATAGTTGTCCTTCCATCCGCAGCTCTTTTGTAGGTGTGACGAAGTGCTGGAGCCTTGCTAGGGCCATGTCGTGCTTTCCTGCACCTTCTGGAAATTCCCAGGTACACTGGCCATTGGCCTAATTTTGGTTGTTTTTTTTCTTTCTTTTCTTTCCCGGAATTTCCTGTCCACTTCTCTGTACCGGGCTGGGGCCTGTAGTCATTATGTTGGACTCAAGATTATGTACCTGCAGGACCAGAAGGTGTCTCATCTGGATGCGTGTATGCCGATATATTGCCAGAACAGTGGTTTTGGACCTACCTTGGGAGAATCTGACCTGTAGCGGCATGGAAGGTGTCTAGCGCCCATGACAACTATTTATGATTTTTGCCTTTCAGTTGCAATTTCTATCTACATTTGATTGCTTCACATACTCGGCTTGTCTTCCTACACAGATCTTTGTTATTCTCACATCTTCCATGTTTGAGAGCGTGAGCGCTGATTGGGTCAGGGTTATCATGTCACTAGGAGCGGCGCTAGGAAGATACCATCTAGTTCTTTTGGTATCAAAGCAGCAAGAAAGTTCTTTCAAAATTGCATAGCTCATACGCAGAAACAACAGCACCAGTGCAATATACAACTGCAGGTGAGTTCCTGGGAGGACCAACCATGCCACTACATGTCTAACAAGCTATATCAGTCAATAGCAGCAGCCACAACATTAGCCACAGGACAAAAAACAGCAGTAGAGTTGCCCAACCCTCTCCAAAAATGGTTGCAACAAGAGATGCTGCTGAGCCGTCCATAAAGATTCTTTAAATATTCGATTACCTCGCTCCTGGTGAGTGTATGGATGCCTCGTTTCACCTCCATTATTGGCCTTTGCGGACTTCTTGGAAGTTCTTCTCACAAGCTTTCCATCGCCACCATTCTTGCCTTGTTTCATGCCTTGTGGCATTCAGAGAATTTCCATATTTCAGGCTGAGATACAGATCATGAGTATTTGAGCCCAATTTCTCCCACAACTTTCCATGCATCATTCCTACAATATTTCTGCAATTTGGACGAACCCCATGCTGATATCATCATTACAATTATGATATCATCTTCCACACTTAGCCAACTTTTTGGCTGAAGTATCCATAATTGCCAGCATCTTATCTCCTCAAGTAGCATTGTCATTCCTTAAATCCGACAACTTCTGTTGGTCCACTCCATAGTGAGCACTCCATCCCTCCTTGCCTCGCATCCACCTCCAACCGCAACTACAATAGCAGCAATTGCAATAGCCACAAAAACAGCGGATGTGTTGCATTGGGTTGGAAAAGGCTCCCTGATATTTGATCGCCTTTCACCCTGTCTTCCTGGGAAGGAGGATCAGTGGCTTAAACACCCACTATTGCATATCTCATGGCACACTATGGCTGGGTTAAAGCTGGAGTTTCTCTTCAATTGAAACCCAGTTTGTAAGAAAGGTGCGTCACACATGGTCCCAACTGTTGGCAAGGAAGAGGGGCCGGCGGACTTGTCAGCCTCCACACCATCAGATGTGACGAGTGCATGCATGTGCACAATCACCAAGTTTTGGGGGCAACATGCAGAGATTCAACAATAACATCAAAGGCACATGACCATCCTAGAGGAGATTCATCACAAACTACGTGCGGTTGTGTATAGTAGTGGACACAGACAGTCTGGGTAATCGCACCAGCAGTGGATCACCAGTTTACCTCCCACATCATGGACACATTGAAGTGCAACCTCCAGCAGTAGAATTCCAAGAATGAAGGAGAATCAGCATTCCCAAACGACGGCACGGAGAAGATGCCCATAGACCCATTAGCAGCAACTTATTCAAGCTCTGCCTCGGTACACCTTTTGGTACCTCGGTGCGCTATTCCTCATGGCAGTTGTTCATCTCGCAAGAGAGGACGGAATCAACCATATAAGGTACCCCTCTTTTTTACCTAGGTTCTCTTGTTTGCGGAGTTTCCCTCTTCAAAATTTGGAAACCAAAGGAATTTGAGACACCTCCTCCCTCGCTAAACCAGAGGTTGCTTGACACATAGCTAGTGTTGTTTCAGCTATTGGCCAATGTAAAGATGGTGTGGCCGTACTATTTAAGACACTTGATAGTAGGATGGCTAGTTGGCCCCTCCCCTTTCCCAAAAGCTAAAAGCTCTCCAATGGCCTTCCCTTGCCATGGAAAGGACTGGTCGACTGCTAGCCACTTGCTGGCAGCGAGCCAGTTGGTTTCCAGCTAGTTGGATGGCCAGCGATCAGTAAGGCGATCGGCCGGCCACCTACCAGCCAGCCATTGGTCACCAATCAAGCTGGTTGCCTGATTGGTGGCTAAGACAGTGCAAGGCTTCAATGGTAAGGCTAGTGGCCTCAAGACCTCGCCCTTGCTCGCCCCTCCTTGCTAGTAAGAGTGAGCGAGGATGAAGGGGGAGAGAGAGAGAGAGAGAGAGAGAGAGAGAGAGAGAGAGAGAGAGAGAGAGAGAGAGAGAGAGAGAGAGAGAGAGAGAGAGAGAGAGAGAGAGA
>SZWC01025301.1:4158-15490 GCA_023375785.1 Penium margaritaceum
CACAAGTGCGCAAGGACCATGAGGAACTAAGAGGAGCGCCCAGACATGAGCACCCCATCGGTGGACAGCCAGCCAGAGGCCCTTACCCAGAGGCATCTCCCCAGGAGCAGGCATCTAGCAGCACCCAGCGGAGGGCATCACCCAGGCGTACCCCGCTAAGTGCACCCCTCGAGAAGTACTCCTCCAGTGGCACCCCGCCAGTGGTGCCCCTTGAGTAGCGCCCCTCCAGTAGCGCCCCTCCAGTAGCGCCCCTCCAGTAGCGCCCCTCCAGTAATGTCCATCTAGAGGCATCCAGCAAGGAGCGCCCCGCCGGGAGCGAGCACCATCCAGAGGTAGTCCACCAGAAGTGCCCCTCCAGAAGCACCCCGCCCGACGCGACCAGCCAAACGGCACCGTCCGGCCGGAGGAGCGCGTGCGGAATTGCACACCTCCAAGGACAGGGCCGCGTGGTCAAGGACCTGTACACCAACGCCCAGAGGCTCACATACACGGTGCGGGAGGGGGGAGAACGGGAGGAATGAGGCAGGGAAATAGACGAAGACCGACGGGAGACACAAGGTTGGTGACGAGGGACGGCGAGTACGGAAGATCCTGTAGGGGATGGACACATGGAGTGAAGAAGACCTGTATCGAGTGCATGAATGCGGGTTTGACATGCAAGTGGTCATCAAGCAGAGGACCAAGGGATGCAGGCAGAGAGAACAAGAAAGGAAGGAGGGGCATCAGTCCATCGGGGGAAGGGTACGAAGGCCGACAGCAGCAATACTTGCGGCGAAGGCAGGCTGGTGTAGAGCCTTTGTGAGAAAGTCTGCGAACTAGTACTGAGCAGAGATGAACCGGAGAGAGACATCGCCAGTCTTAACAACGTCGCGCACGTAGTGGTGTTCAACATTGATGTGTTTGGTGCGGTGATGAAGGGCACCAGCGTTCCGGGAAATGGCCAGCCCGCTCTCACTGTCCGTGTGGAGGGACACAGCCGGGGTAGGAAGGTAGTGTTCGTCGAGAAGGCGACGGAGCCACACGGCCTCGGCGGCAGCACCGCCCAGAGCCATGTACTCAGCCTCCCTAGTGCTGCGAGCCACGCATCCCTGTTTCCCACTACGCCATGACACAGCAGTAGAGCCCAAAAGAAAGACGAAGCCACTGCGGCTGCGAGCGTTTGAGTCGCGAGCGTAGTCACTGTCAGCGTAACCCTCCAAGAGCGGCACACTGGAGCCGGCCTGGAAGACAAGACCCGCTCTGGCAGAGCCGAGAACATAGCGGAGGACGTACGCGGCTACCTCTAGGTGAGTCGTGCGGGGCTCGCGGGCGTACTGGGCAAGGACATTCACCACACAAACGATGTCCAGGCGAGTGGTGCCAGCCAGATAGGTGAGGGCACCAATAATGGACTGGAACGTGACGGCGGACTCCAGCGCACCGGACTCGGTGTCGACGGCTACACAGAGAGCGAGCTGGGTGCCTGGTGGCATGGGCAAGGAGGTAGCAGAGAGAGGATGGGAGAGGTCAACAACGGAAGAGAAGCGGTCGGCGAGGGTCTGGACATAGCGCTCCTGATGGACCAACAGACAGTCGGAGAGACGCTCAATCTGCATACCCAAGAAAATGGTTACGAGGCCGAGGTCCTTCATGTGATATGCCAAGAAGAGAAGACCCTTGGCCGCGGAGATCGTAGAGGAGGAAGGAGAGGTGATGAGAAGGTCGTCGACATACACAAGAATGAAGGCAGGCACGAGTGCCGTGCCCCCCACGTACAGGGAGGGGTCGGACTGACTGGGGCGGAAACCACCACGGACAAGGGTGGACGAGAGTTCCTCGTTCCAACAACGAGGAGACTGACGAAGGCCGTAGAGCGCACAACGGAGACGGCAGACGCGACCGGTGCCATCAGAGAAACCAGGGGGCTGGACCATGTACAACTCCTCCTCCAGATGACCGTGGAGGAAGGCGTTGTTCATGTCCATCTGGTGGAGCTCCCACTGAAAGTGAGCTGTGAGGCGCATGACGACACGACTCGTCGTGGAACGACCGACGGGGGCATACGTGTTGGTGAAGTCAACACCGGGAACCTGGGAATAGCCTTTTGCTGTGAGGCGAGCCTTGTACCGATCGAGGGCACCAGAGGCGGTGAACTTCTTGTGCAGGACCCACTTGGCCTTGATCGCTGTGCGACCGGGAGGAAGGTCAGCGAGTTCGAGCACACCGTGCTCAGCCAGAGCGGAAAGCTTGGCGACGTAGGCCACGTGCCAGGCAGCAGCGTCAGGGCGAGCAAGAGCGTCGGCAAGGGTGAGTGGGTCTAATTCATCCAGAGAGGGGAGGGGAGAAGCGGGTGGGGCCGACGTGACCGCAAGGGCACGTGCAGCAGATGCCGGTGCGCTGACAAAATAATGGTCTATGCACACATCAAGAGTGTGGCAGAACTCACAATGGTAGAGGTGGCGACCATGAGGATGGCTCGGATGGAAGGTGTAGGGTAGGAGAGGGCGGGACGCGGGGGTGGCAACGACAGGGGAGGACCGTGGTGAGAAGGGAAGGGGGAAGGGAGAGTCCTCCGGAGAGAGGGGGAGGGAAGAAGGGAGGGGCGGGGGCAAAGGCGGCGAAGGGGCAGGCGGAGAGGAAGGAGGGGACGGAGGAGCGGCGAAGATAAGAGCTGACGTGCAGGTGAGAACACGAGCGGTGCGAGAGCGAGTGCGAGACGAGACGCAAAAGGAGGGCAGAGGAGTGTCTAAGACGGGGCAATAAAGCGAAGAAACAGAAAGGTGCGGGCCAGGAGAGGGTGCACGGGGAGACGGCAGGGAGGGAGTCGGTAGGACGGGAGGACGAGCCCAGGCAGCATGAGTCCGCATCCACGAGTGCGGCCGAGGGGGAACACCGAGAAGGGAGTCTAGACTCAAGGGAGGAGGGCTGGGGACCACCGCCAAAGGAGGTGGAGAAGGGAGAAGAGCAGGTGACGAGGCGGACCGGGAGGGGAAGGGGAGGGGAGGAAGTGTCTCCCGAGAGAGGACATCGACAAGAGGGAGAATGACGGCGGTGGAAGCGGGTGGTGCAACAGGGGGGGAAGTGGGCGAAGACAGGGGGAACGGCGAAATAGCGACAAGGACAGGGTCACCCACGAGACCGACGGAAGAGGAGGCATGTGGAGGTACGTCCTCAGGGACGTCCTCCATAGAAAGAAGGATAGGATCAACGCAGGTAGGAGTGGTGAGAGGACGAGGGGAGCCCAGGGCCTGGGCCGCGGTCAGGGGAGGGGGAACCTGGGGAGGGGAGAAGGGAAAGCCGGGGGGGAGGTTTGGGATGGCGTAGGAGACGGCAAAAGCGGCGGGAGGGGAGAGGTAGGCGGGAGACCGCCTCGGCGGTGAGAGGAAGGCAGGGGAGGGGGGGGGAGGGAGGCGCGAGAGGAGCAGGCGGTGACGGGGCAGGTGGAACGAGTGGTAGTGCAGGAAACAACGGAGCAGGGGGAGGAGGGGAGAGAGACGCAGGAAGNGCAGGTAGGAGTGGTGAGAGGACGAGGGGAGCCCAGGGCCTGGGCCGCGGTCAGGGGAGGGGGAACCTGGGGAGGGGAGGAGGGAAAGCCGGGGGGGGAGGTCGGGTATGGCGTAGGAGACGGCAAAAGCGGCGGGAGGGGAGAGGTAGGCGGGAGACCGCCTCGGCGGTGAGAGGAAGGCAGGGGAGGGGGGGGGAGGGAGGCGCGAGAGGAGCAGGCGGTGACGGGGCAGGTGGAACGAGTGGTAGTGCAGGAAACAACGGAGCAGGGGGAGGAGGGGAGAGAGACGTAGTAAGGGATCCACCCATAGTAGGCATGGGGAGAGAGGAAGGAGCACTAGGACGGGGTGGTAAGGTACCGACGGAGGGTTGGAAGAAGGTGGAGAGGGATAGGAGGGGGTGAGAGGTCGACAATGGGACGTGTGGTGGGGGCTCAGGAGGAGAGGAAGTGGTGAAGGTGGGGGGGTGCAGAGGAGGTGACGTGGGGGGCACAGAGGCAGGCAGGGAGGGAGAGGGAGCACCAGCGACCACAAGGCCATTGGAGGTGTAGGTCGTGGCAGAGGCCGGGGAGGGGAGACAACGGTCCATGCGATAGGTGCCGTATGTCATCTGCTCAAAGAAGCGAGCATGACAGGACTCAATGAGGCGATGAGCGATGGGATCCCAAAACCGGTGGGCACGAGAGTGAGGGGCAACCCCAAGGGAAACACAGAGACGGCCAGGTGGATCAAGCTTGCCAGGTCAAGAAATAGGAACCAGGTAGACAGTAGCCATAGTGCCCCAAACCACGGCCTGACTGAGGTCTGCACGTCGACCAAAGAACAACTGGAATGGCGTGGTTTCGGGAGGGAGGGGACCATGTGGGATGCGGTTCCAAACCCACGTATGATACCGAGCCGCCTCAGACCAGAAGCTACGGCCTCGATCAAGAAAACCAGCCTCAGCCATCATCGTGCGGACGCCCCCAATGAGCGTGCCGTTCGAGCGCTCAGCGACCCCATTCTGCTGCGGAGAATAGGGAGCAGAGAGCTCATAAACCACACCCTCACGATCGAAGAACAATGCCATGGCGCCAAAAACCTCGCCGCCGCGGTCAGACCAAAAATGCATCAACTGGTGATGAGTCTGCCACTGCGCAGACGCATACCATGACTGGATGGTCTGAGCAACATCGCTCTTTGCTCGGAGGAAAAAGACCCATGTGTAACGAGAATAATCGTCAATCAAGCTGAGAACATACGTGGCATGCTCAGCGAGAGACTCATCCTGGAGTGGACCAAGGATGTTAGCGTGCACGAGCTCTAGAGGGGCAGACGCGCGAGAGAGGGAGGACGGAAAGGGAAGACGATGCATCTTGCCGATAGCACAAAAGGTGCAATCGGCAGCGCATGGGGCACGGAAGGAGGGGTCGCAGAGGCCGTTAGCGGGAAGTGTGCGGAGAAGGGAGGCCACGGCAGGGGAGGGAAGATGGCAAAGACGACGATGAAGAAGGTGAGAATGGGCGGAGCGAGAGAGGGCGATGAGCGCAACGGCATCCGCCGCGGGGGCAGAGACCGAGTACGGTCCAAGAACTTGGTACAGGCCCTCACCGGGAGGCCGGCGGCCACAGAGGACGACGCGGCCACTGGCACGATCAGTGACACCAACGAGGCCGAGGGCATAAGTAGTGGAGAACCCGCACACGTTGAAGGTCGGCATAGAGAGAAGAGAAAAATCAAGAGCGGGGACGTAGAGAACAGAGGTCAGCGTGAGGGAGCCGACCGAAGAGGTAAGGCAAATCGTGCCAACACCGAGCACGGGCAAGGGGGCCCTATCCCCCGTATACACCAACGTGATCACGGAGACCGGACTAAACTCTGTAAACAGCTCGCGAACAGGACACATGTGATCGGTCGCGACACCATCTACCACCTAAGACGAAGCTACAACACGCTAAGTGCCGGAGAGGAGGCAGAATGTAGTCGTGCGGGGGGAGGTGGAAGCTAGACTATCAGCACGCAAGGGAGAACTAGGAGTGGAACAAGGGGAAGGGGTAGCAAGGAGATCAAACACGGGAGACGTACCAGAAGGCGGAGGGCCGCCGAGTAAACCCTCAGCAAACACGCAACGAATGAGAGCAATGATTGCATCGTCCGTAAGTGGGGGAGGTGCCTCAGGCACTGGTGGCGGGCGGACAGGGGCAAGCAAGGGAGGAGCGGCGAGGACCGCAGCTGGGGGAGGACCACCAGGGGCAACATAAGCACGACCACAAAGGAGAGCGCGTTGACGCGCAACGCGCTCACGAAGGTCAGGGACTGGAAGAAAGGGACACATATCATGACGATGGCCCACTACATCACAGTTTTAGCACGTGGACGGACGAGCACCGCCACCGTCCGGTGGAGCACGAACGGCAAGGGCATGTGCTGCTGGAGCAGGGAGGAGACCAGGCAGAACATCAGGCAGGAGAGGCTCAGGGGAAGGGACAGCAGGCTGGGAGACTGCCTGAAAAGAGCGGAGCCCGTCTAGCAGGACGGGCCAAACGGCTCCAGGGGTCTAATATGCGACCTGAAGAGTGAGAGCGAGGGGGAAGGAAGTGAGGGCGCTGGAGAAAGCAGGACTGAAGCCAGCAACAACGGATGTGACAAAGGNGGTGGAGCACGAACGGCAAGGGCATGTGCTGCTGGAGCAGGGAGGAGACCAGGCAGAACATCAGGCAGGAGAGGCTCAGGGGAAGGGACAGCAGGCTGGGAGACTGCCTGAAAAGAGCGGAGCCCGTCTAGCAGGACGGGCCAAACGGCTCCAGGGGTCTAATATGCGACCTGAAGAGTGAGAGCGAGGGGGAAGGAAGTGAGGGCGCTGGAGAAAGCAGGACTGAAGCCAGCAACAACGGATGTGACAAAGGCCTGATCAGTCAGAGAGGCTCCTGCAACGAGAAGCTCGTTGTGTAGGAGCTCTGCACGGCCTAGATAGGCACCCAAAGACTCGTCAAGACGTTGATGAAGAGCCTGAAGGTCGGCGAGGAGAGAGGTAGCAGAGCGAAAGGAGTCCAAAGAGTACAGGGCCATAAGTGCAGCCCAGGCCTCACGAGGCCGAGCGGGGAGGGTGGTGGTCGGGGCGAAGCGATCGAGCTGGCGGAGGGCTATGGTGGGGGTGACAGAATAGAGAAGGTGAAAGGCGAGGGGAGCACGGTCAGGGTGTGTGATGGGAACGGTGGGAGCTGGATCGTAGTGCTCCCACAGATCATGCATGTGCGCACACAAGACAAAATGAGCAGACCACTCACTGAAGGGTGTGCCAACAGCGTGGCTCGGAGCGGAGGTGAGGGGCATTGGTGAGACGGCCGGGCAAAGGCCATGGCTGAGAAGCTGAGCGACGGCCAAGGTCATAGCGTCGAGGCAAGCCTCAGTATGGGCGAGCGCAGCATGAGGGTCCCCGGGAGCAGCACCACCAGCAACAGCAGCACCGCCAGCGGGAGCAGCACCTCTGGCGGGAGCTGCACCTCCAACGACAGCGGCACCTCTGGCCGCATCACCACCACCAACGACAGCAGCTCCCCCACCAACGCCGGCGACAGCTGCACCACCTGCCGCACCGGAGCCCCCAGCAGTGACAGCGGCGCCACCGAGACCAGCAGGGAAAGCACCACCGCTGACGCCAGCCCCCGTACCACCACCAGCACCGGCCACGGCACAAGGGACACCAGCAGAGGCACCACCAGCGGAAGGAACCCCACCACCACCGGGAGCAACCGCGCGGCCCCGAGCGTCGGCGCCGCCCAACCACGCACGTCCGCGGGCGAAGCCGGCGTGGGGAGGGTGGACCGCAGGACCACCGAGGGGAGGCGGGGCGATGGACTGGTCAAGAACAAGACGAGCCGCGAGGGCATCGACAATGGCTGTCAAGAGGAGCGCATGGGGATCGTGAGGAGGGGCGGGCTGTGTGGGAGGGGGTGGAGGGAGAGGAGCGCGAAGACCGACGAGGGCAGAGGTGACAGCGGCGGCCGCGGCGGACCGAGGAGAGAGGGTGGAGGAATCGTCGTCAAGACCGGAGCCATCGGACGCAGGAGGGCTAGCAGCATGGGAGGGAGCATCAACAAGCTGTGCTTCAGCGTGAGCAGCTCTAGCAGCGGCTGCAGCTGCCAGAGCACCGCCGAGACCGAGCTCAGGCATGGTACTACACGACGCTAGAGGCGGAGCAAGAGAGGAAAGGAAGAGGCGGCTACACAAAGACCGAGCAGCGAGGGGGGAAGGGGAGTGAAGAACCATGGTTGATAGTGTGTTTTTTGGGATGTTCTGTAGAGGAGGAGGGAAGGAGGGGGAAACAAAGTGAAGGAAGAAGGGGAGAAAAGGCAAGGGGCCGAGGCCACCGAGTGGCCGGCAAGACACACGAAGCACAGGGAAGAGGGGAAGGACCAAGGAACGACCAAGGAATGGAGGAGAGGAGAGAGAAGAGGGAGGGGAAAGGGAGAGGATGAGAGAGGAAAGAGAGGGGGAACGGGAGAATGGAACAAGGAGGGAAAATGGAAAGAGAGTGAGGGACAGAAACAGAGGGAAGGGAGCGCACGGATGAGTGAGAGAGTAATGGAGAGAGAAGAGGGGAGAGGAGAGAGAGAGGGGGAAAGAGGTGAAGAAGAAGAGGGAAGACAGAGATGGAGAGGAGGAGAGGGAGGAAGAGAGAAGGAGAAAGAGGAAGGGAACGAGCAATTGAGGGAGGAGGGGAGGCCCTGCAGGAGAAGAAGGTGGCGGCAAGGGTAGGGGCAGCAGAGAGGAAGGGAGGGGAGGAGGGAGAGGAAAGAGAGAGAGGAAGAGAGGGGACAGAAAGGAAGGGAAGAGAGATGGTAGGGGAGAGAGGAGAGGGAGAGAGGGGGGAGAAGAGGGGAGAGGGGAGAGAGAAGGAGAGAGGGGAGAGAGGAAGATAGGAGAGAGAAGAGAGAAAAAGGAGGGAGAAGAGAGAAGAGGAGGGGAGGGAGAGACAGAGACGACGGAAGGGACGGATAGAGAGGGAGGGAGGAAGAGGAAGGGAAAGAGGCGATGGAGGAGGAAGAGATGCCGTGCCGGAGGAGAGGGTGGCGGCGAGGACGGAGGAAGCAGAGAGGATAGAAGGGGGGAAGGGAGGAGGAGTGCGACAGGAGGGAGCTGGAAGGGCCCGAGGGAAAAGGAGGGGGAGGGAATGGCAGTGGCGAACAACCGAGGACGCGGACCACCGAGGAGGGTGAAAGCGAACGCAGCGAAGGGAGGGAGCCCAGGTGCCGGAGGGGAGGACAGGGGGGGGGAGGAGCGAGGGAGAGCCGAACGACGCCGCGGACCAGGGCCGAACGCCGAGCCAAAAGCCGATGGATCCAATGAAGCAGTGACGGGGACGATGGAGGCGGTGGAGCAGAATGCGCGGGGGCCGGGGGAGCCGATGTGGAGGGGAGAGGGAGAGCAGAGAGAGGAAAGGAAGGAAGAGCGAGGAGAGAAGGGAGAGAGAGAGAGAGTGAGAAAGAGAGAGAGAGAGAGAGAGAGAGAGAGAGAGGGAGAGAGTGATGAAGAGTGTGGAGAGAGAGAGAGGGAAAGGGGAGATAGACGGAGAGAGAAGAGTGAGAGAGATGGAGAGAGAGGGGGCAGAGAGACAGAGAGGGAGAGGAGAGAGACAAAGAGGACACACAGAGAGAGAGGAGAGAGGAGAGAGACCGAGAGAGAGGAGAGAGTGAGAGAGGGAGATAGTAAGGGAGAGAGAGGGTGGGAGAGGGGAGAGAGACAGAGAGACAGGAGAGAGAGGAGAGAAAGAACGAGAGAGAGAGAGAGAGAGAGAGAGAGAGAGGGAGAGAGGGAGAGAGGGAGAGACAGAGAGAGATGGAGAGCGAGAGACGGGGAGAGAGAGGGACAAAGAGAGAGAGGAAGAGAGAAAGCGAGACAGAGGTGGGGAGAGCAAAGTGAGAGAGCGAGAGACGAAGGGGGAGAGAGAGAGAGAGAGAGGGTTGGGGGGGAGGGAGAGACAGAGAGAGAGGGAGAGCGAGAGACGGGGAGAGAGAGGGACAAAGAGAGAGCGGAAGAGAGAAAGCGAGACAGAGGTGGGGAGAGCAAAGTGAGAGAGCGAGAGACGAAGGGGGAGAGAGAGAGAGAGAGAGGGGGGGGGGGGGGGGAGAGACAGAGAGAGAGGGAGAGCGAGAGACGGGGAGAGAGAGGGACAAAGAGAGAGCGGAAGAGAGAAAGCGAGACAGAGGTGGGGAGAGCAAAGTGAGAGAGCGAGAGACGAAGGGGGAGAGAGAGAGAGAGAGAGGGGGGGGGGGGGGGGAGAGACAGAGAGAGAGGGAGAGCGAGAGACGGGGAGAGAGAGGGACAAAGAGAGAGCGGAAGAGAGAAAGCGAGACAGAGGTGGGGAGAGCAAAGTGAGAGAGCGAGAGACGAAGGGGGAGAGAGAGAGAGAGAGAGGGGGGGGGGGGGGGGAGAGACAGAGAGAGAGGGAGAGCGAGAGACGGGGAGAGAGAGGGACAAAGAGAGAGAGGAAGAGAGAAAGCGAGACAGAGGTGGGGAGAGCAAAGTGAGAGAGCGAGAGACGAAGGGGGAGAGAGAGAGAGAGAGAGGGTTGGGGGGGAGGGAGAGACAGAGAGAGAGGGAGAAAGAGAGAGAGAGTGGGGGAGAGCGCTAGGGAAGAAGGAGGGAGAGGAGAGAAGACAAGGAGGGAGGGGAGGGACGGGTAGGCAGGTGGACAAGGAGAAGGAGGCGGAGGGGGAGCGAGTGCAGTGGGAGAGAGGCGAAGTAAGAGTGGACAGGAGAGGGAGGAGAGACGAGAAAGGTGAAGGCAAAAAGGGAGAGCAGCAGGAGGAGATGCACAAAAGGGAAGGAGGCGAGCAGAGAGAGAGAGAAAAAGAAGAGAGCGAGGGCGGGGGAGAGAGTGGACACAGAGAAGGGCAAGGGCAGGGCCAGAGTTAACAAGGGAGAGAGAACGAGGGGATAGCTTGTGCTACGACGAAGGGGGAGGCAAGGAAGAGCCAGCAACGAGAGGGAAACGACACGCGCAGAAAGACAAAGGGAAGAGAGGCTGACAGGGGAAGGGGAGGAATGATGGGGAAGGGAAAGGAAGGACAGGATGGGGAGGAGAACAGGAGAAGGAGAAGGTGGACACGAGCCGCACGACGGTGCACACGAGGCACAGAAAAAAGCGCACACGAGGCGCGCAGAGAGAGGTGTGAGGATCAAACGAGAAAGAGAGATTATGAAAGGAAGGAGAGACGAAGAAGAGAAGAAAGGAAGTACCAAGTAAGAAGAATGTAAGGAGAGTACAAGAACCCAAAAAAAATGCACAAAGACGTAGTCTAAGGGGGAGAAAAGGAAGGAAGAGGAAGAAAGGTGGAAAAAGAAGGAGGGAAGCGGAATGGGAAAAAGAGGACCAAAAAGGGCAGAAAAGGAACGAGCTCATCAAGGTATGGAGACGTAGTCCAGGAGAGCCGGATGAGGGCGCGCGAGCGGTCCCAGAGATGGTGGAGCAGGGCAGATAGGAGGAGAGAAGAAGAAAAAAAAACAGGACACGACACCAGAAAAGAAGAAAGTGGGATGAAGGTGAAGCGGAGAGGGGCAAAAAATAGGTGAGAAAACGAAAAGGAGAAAAAAAGGAGGGGAGGGAGAGAATAGAGGAGGGGGAGAGAGGAAAATGGGAGGGGAGTACGAGAAGGGAGAGAGGGAAGGCCAGGGGAAGGTAAAAGAAATACGGATGGGAAGAAGAAGAGGAGAGAAAGAAGGAGAGGGGGTAGAGGGTGGGAGGGGGAGAGGGGAAGAAGAGGAGAGGGAGGAAAAGAGAGATGGAGAGGGAGAGAGATAGAGAGGAGTAGAGAGAGGGGTAGAGGGAGAGGGAGAGAGAGAGAGAGAGAGAGAGAGAGAGAGAGAGA
>SZWC01025303.1:0-13333 GCA_023375785.1 Penium margaritaceum
CGGGGAAGTGCATGTTGTGGTAGCGGTCTAAGAAGGTGGATTTTCTGTGGAAATCCAGGGGGGGTAGAGGTCCAGGGCTGCCCCCTGGGCATCCAGTCATTCCAGGAGGAGTGACGAGAGGAGTGGCGCCAGCAGCAGGTGAGAGGCCTCTTGCAACTGAGTTATATGGAGCATTTCCAGGCTGTAATGACGCTCCTCCGGCTTTGTGTGGTGACCCAGGAGTGAGTCACGACTGGTTTCTTGGGACATAGTGGACCGGACAGGGACGCGGATAGCCTCTATGGATCAGCAAAGCAGATGGTCAGGCAAGCGGTGATCGAATGGCAGTCGATCACCATTTGCCCGGTCAATGGCCCATCCATGGTGCACAACCAAGTGAAAGACAAACGGCCAATCTTGGCCACTCAGTTTGGTCTGACCGAGCACAACCTGCCTCCCACTGGTGACATCTTTCCTGCGGAGATCATCAGCGCCATCAGCGACTCTTGCGACACAACAGTCACGCCAGTACAACAGCACACAATCAATACAAACGTAAGAAGTAGAGCAAGCACAGTTCCTCTTCAACTGATCCTTTGGCTCTTGTCAGCTGCAGTTCCATACTTGTAGTTCTTTGTACCCTGGAGTTAATGGTGAAAGGGATTCAGCTGTTTCTGGTTCCTCCTGTCTGTGCAAGTTTCAAGCTGACATGTGAGATCTAACATTGACGTTTGGTGGCTCGATCCAAAACTTCAACAGGGGGGGGGAGGGGGTTGAGAAGGGTATTGGTATGCATTCGTTGATTGGATGTTTGACCACTACACATTTCAATACACACTTTTCCGAATGCATTTTTTCGGGGTGATTGGTCATACATGGCCCTAACACTCTTAGACCTGTGTGAGCTGATGCCCATCTTTGTTGGTGTTTGATTGGCGTGTATGTCCAACTCGTTGTGCCATATGTGGCGGCATATTGTATCACATGGTTGTGCCCGTCCACGGTGACATTGTATGTCTTCATTTATCAACAACATTGTATTAAAAATTATATACATGCCTTAAATGCACTTCGTATATTTTGAGGCCCTCCAACTTCCAAATATAGGCTCTCAGATTCAACCACTCGGCGCACGCCATCATAAGTGCCAACCAACGGCATCACTCCCATTTTGCAAACTGAAGTTCCCAACTATCCATTTTTGTGTGGAACAACTATGTATGTATGTCCGCCGCATTTGTAGGTGTGGAAAACAAAAAACCTTCTGTGTTCCTTGACATGTACAACCCTGAAACCTTATTCTTATGAAATATCAGTGTCTTCATCTATGTTGACCCGGGGTCCCGAGATGACCCCATCACCACGGCCGCGGCACAGCGGACCACCGCGATGCCCCCGCGATGTGCGGTGGTCGGTCGTTTTCAACTTTGGAGTGCGGCACACCCGCACGTGACGTGGCACACGTCACTGGGTTACTGAGGCTAGCAACCACCACCATAAGAGGGATATTTTGTGAGGCATCCAGCTCAAACCCTCCCTGTATCCCAACTGATGATGCTCATCCATGCGCCATTTCACCCTCACCATCCCTCCATTGGGTGGTTCTGAATGGATTCACTTTGAACAGCCTGGCATGCATGTAGACAGACTGATATGCAATAGTCCAATGCCTGTGATTTTGCTATACACGTGGCCACCTTGTTGATGTTCATTCAAGGGGAGATAACATAGGCACTGCCAGGTGAACATGCACGTTTTTACTTTCAATCTCAAATTTAAGAAAAAACGTTCTATTCTCTCGATGAATCGTGGCTGAACTCACGGTTTGACGTGCCACATTGTGTTTACATTAAACCTTCTTTTTCGGTACGTATTGCATGATGGATGACGTTTTCCAACTTTCGAACTCAATGGTTTTCAAAATCATGCGTGTTTTAACACTCGGATTCCAACATTTGAATTCACAGGTTTGTGAACTCACGAGTTTCCGAACTTCCGTTTTCGCGAGTTCCCATCATCCACTGGCTGCGCAGCTGTAGACTGCCACAATGCGTCCGTCACCGGACTCGTACACCGCAGCCTTCCCAGCGCCACTCATCGACGCCGAGTAAGACGACTGCGAGCACTTACTCGTCAGAGTTTACACTTGGCCGTAGGCAAGGTCTGCGGCCTCCTACAGCCATGCCACCCAGGAGGGCACCAGCTGCATCATCAGGCAGGGCCTCCTCCTCCCTCCCTGCCTCAACTTCAGCAGCATCTGCCGTACGCTTTACCCAGGCAGATTTTGAGCCGCCACCATGTGGTCGTCTGCACGGTGATACACTAACGCTCGCCCTCTCTTGGCACTGCAAGCCTATCCCGACAGCATCGAAGAAGCCGGGGTTTTTTTGTGGCAGTTGTGGTGTCACAAAGAGTGGCACATGTGACCACATCCAGGGGCATTTTGGCATGCCTAATGGCAACATTTCTTGCTGCCCCTATCCGCCTCCCATCGCTCGAGACGTGCTGGGTCTCGAGAGGTACCCCCGCCCCCCTGCAAGCTGGAAACCAGCTTGTCCTCAGCTGTACAACGGACTTGGTGACTCATAAGGCACAAGCGCAAAACCAGTGTCATGGTCCTCCCTCTTCAAGACAAGGCAGCATGAGGAGGCTCTGGAGAGAGCAAGCCAGCCTACTGGTGAGGTGCCAGAACCTATTTCAGCAGCTCGTTCCACTGTCGACTAGATGCAGCAGCAGGCGAAGGTTCTGTTGCGTGCTACAGAGCTGTGCGAACAGGTTGATCTTTCACGGCAGCTGCTGTACCAGCCAGTACCTCTGGTAGATATCAACAAAATGGCGGGGATGGTGCAGACGTGGATGCGGGGACACTGCGATGCTGCTGCTAACCAAGCCTGTTAGATGTCAATTGTGAAGCTGATGTGTGGCGGCGCTCTTCCAATCAGCTTCTGCAGAGAGCCGTGGTTGAACGACGTTGTGCGTACAGGCAGGCTGACCAATGGAACTTTACGCCTTCCTGGAAGGTCCACAGTCGCCGGTGATTTGCTGCCTAAGCTCGACGGTAAGCTGGTTGTTGAGGACGCATCACTGAAGCAAGGATGGCCTATCTATGGGGTCACGGTGGCTATAGATGAGTGGGCCGACCAGCAGAAGTGTCCCATCTATAATGCCATGGCGGTCAACGCCAAGGGGCCCTGCCATGTGTTTTCACGTGATGCCAGCGGCAGAGTGAGGAACGCGGACCACATGGCCTCTATGATCGAGGAGGCCATTGAAGAAGTGGGGGTGCAGAACGTAGTCAGCGTCGTTTGCGACAACCCTGCCGTGAACAAGCGTGCGGCAGAGGACCTGAAGAGCAAGTACCCCTCGGTGCTTTGGCAGGGATGCTGCGCTCATAACCTGGACATTGTCCTCAAGGACATAGGAAAGTCTGATTGGGGAGCAGCCATTCTGTCGTGTTGTGAGAAGGTGGTCAATTTTTTCCGCAACAACGACATGCCCCGCACGTGGCTGAAGCAGTCGTCGGGCGGTCGTGTCCTCATCCAAAATTGTGAGACACGTTTTGCATCGGCTCACAGCATGCTGCAGCGTTTGTTGGACATGCGTCCATTTTTTCTGAAGTTGGTAAATCATGAATGTTGGAAGGGCATGGGAAGCCAGAGATATGGCCTCTTCAAGCAAAGGAAGAAGGTTGTGCGTGGCTTCATCTGCAAGCGAGTTTTCTGGCTGCAGGTCCGCTAGCTGAGAGACCTCATGACGCCGCTTGTGAAGGTACTGCGGGTGGCAGACTCTCTAGGAGGACAGGCAGGGGAGATGTACGAGGCTCTGCTTGACTGCACCTCTGAGTTGAAGGCGCTGTCAACAAGCCGGGGTAGGAAGCTGGCTAAGGTGGGCAATGCACCGGTGAAGTATGCAATGCAACGTCTTGTGAAGCGGTGGAAGAACGACATGAGCTGTCCCCTCTATGCTGCAGCCTGACGAGTGCATCCCTTGCATTTTGGGAATGACCTTGGGGGGGGATGTCGAGATGGTTCAGGCGTGGGCTGCAGTGGTTGAGGTTCCTGAGAAGAAACGGGACAACCTGCAGAGCCAGCTTCCAGCTTGGCCGTGTGACACCCAAGGCCATTCCCCTGACCACAAAGCGGTTGAGTGACAAGGCTCGTGCCGCGGTTGCCAAGGTGGTGACAGGCGTGCTCAAGCCCTTTGAGTGGGCATCGCTGCACCTTGCTCACCTGCCCGCCTTGCGCGAGCTGGCTATCCGGTTGCTGGCGCAGCCCGCCCCTGGCTATCCCGTCTGACTGCGAGCGTGACTTCTCAACACACCAGCTGATCCACACCGCACAACGTAACTGACTGAAAGTGAGCACCTTGGAGATGTTGGTGCGGTGCAATGTACGCCTACGCCGACAGTACAAAGCAAGTAAGGGGCGGTGCAAGACACCAAACTTTCTAGTCCCGGATGACTCAGAGATCGAGGATGATGGAGACATTGCTCCAGATGTTGAAGACAAGGAGGAGGAGATGGAAGAGGAGGAGAAACAGAGCTCAGATGAAATGGACAATGAGGAGGAGGTTGTGGTAGAGGGGGAAGAGGACGAGGAGCAAGAGGTGAATGATGCGGTAGCTGTGGAGCAGCAGGAGAAGATCCGTGAAGCACATGGTGAAGATCCCCCCTCATTCGCTAGGACTGTTCACACTCGGGCTGATGTGGAAGCCCTCATTCAGGAGGTTGGGCAGATTGCTGGCCGTGGTCATGGCCGTCGGGCTAGAGAAGAGGAAGGGAAAGGAGGGGAAGAGGAGGAAGGGGGGGAGCAGGATGTGGGTGAGGAAGGAGAGAACGAGGCTGCTATAGGTGAGGGAGAGGAAGAGGGAGCTGGAGATAAAGTTGCAAATGAGGAAGGAGCGGGAGAGGAAGGACATGAAGGGGAGGGGAATGGGGAAGGAGATGGGACAGATGGGAATGAGGAAGAAGATGGTGGAGATGAGGAGGGGGCTGAAGATGGTGGGGTTGAGGAGGGGGCGGAAGAGGAAGGCAGGGACGAGAAGGATGAAGGGGAATGGACGACTGGACAGGGTTTGGAGGATGCTGAAGAAGTAGGTGGAGGAGGAGCAGAGAATGGAGATGGAGAATGTGGAGAAGCAGAGGGGAGGGGAGCATCAAGTAAGCATCCTGCCACAAGGGTGGCTCTGCACCAGGCTACAGCTCCAAGGCAGCAAGCAATGTTGGCAGTAGTATGAAAGGAAAAGGAGCAGGGCTGAGAGCTCAAAGTGCAGCAAGCAACATGGCGCGCAGTGCAGCAGGTGGCAAGGCTGCTGGTGGAGCAGCTTCTAAGTCTTTTGCTGGAGCAGCCTCAAAGGCTGCTGGTGGAGCAGCCTCAATGGCTGTTGGTGGAGCAGCCTCTAAGGCTGCTGGTGGAGCAACCTCTAAGGTTGCTGGTGGAGCAGCCTCTAAGGCTGCTGGTGGAGCAGCCTCAATGGCTGCTGGTGGAGCAGCCTCTAAGGCTGCTGGTGGAGCAACCTCTAAGGCTGCTGGTGGAGCAGCCTCTAAGGCTGCTGGTGGAGCAGCCTCAAAGGCTGCTGGTGGAGCAGCCTCTAAGGCCGCTGGTGGATCAGCCTCTAAGGCTGCTGGCGGAGCAGCCTCTAAGGCTGCTGGCGGAGCAGCCTCTAAGGCTGCTGGCGGAGCAGCCTCTAAGGCTACTGGTGGAGCAGCCTCTAAGGCTTTTCGTGGTGCAGTCTCTAAGGCTGCTATAGTAGGAACAGGCAGGGGGAAGCGGGCCACTGAAGCACCTGCTGACAAGGCTATGAAAAATAGATCCAAGCATCTCAGGGCAGGGCGTTAGAGGCACATGAGGAGGGAGACTGGGGGGGGGGTGTGGGTGTTGTAAACCCCGTTGCTTATCCATGTTGCATGTCTCCATTGCATGATTTAGACTCCTCATTTGCCTCCATTTCTTTCTCTGCAGCTGGTAGATTATGAATCGGGCTAGCCATTGCATATAAGCTTCCTTCCATGCGTTGCATGAGGCCCATGTGTCGAGGGCTTGAAGCAAGGTGATTGTGAAAGTGGAATCCAGTTGTGACAGCCAAAATGTGTTGCCAAGTTGTGAATGCCAAGCTACCAACATGTGAATTTAGGGGACAAATGAAAGGCACAGAGTATTCCTCTGTAACATGGTGTTTGTGGTAATGAACAGAGGTGGTGAATTGTGAGCACCATGGGATGCCAATACTTTAAAAGGTTACAATTTTTCAAGTTGCAAACCCCCTCTCCCTGCCCACCAACCCCATCCTCTGAGGTTTCTCAGTCCGGGGTGACCGGGGTGGACGATGTGCCGCTGTGAGGGGGGGGTCACATCGATGTGCCGTGGTGCACATCGATTTGCCGATGTTCGGGGTTGCTAGGTCAACATAGGTCTTCATCTAATGTAACACTTGCTCCATCCACAACGCGAAAGCACCACTTGAAGGATAACTTTGAGGGCTGACTTTTGATGTCCAGCAGCATGAACCATTGGAATCAGCACTTGGGTTAGAAAAACAACCGATACCACTCTGTATGGATGTGAAACAGACGCATTATCCTACGAGTGTATGTGGCACACAGAATGATTCTGACGCACTATCACAAGTTTAGCACCAAATGAGCTAGTGTTGATTATGCATTTGACACCGTTCTTGACAGAAAAAATCTGCATTGTGGTTGCCAATTGAAGCAATGTTCCAACCCAAAAAATGGTCAAACGGTTGTATCTCTGCCAATGGATCCCACACCAACCAGTCACCAGCATAAGGATGGGCCAAATCAAGAGATCAATGCAAGGATAACCAATCACACCACAATCGCATACCCTTACGCATTGCAAAGAAAACTGTATCCGGCAATGAACCAATCAGTGAACATGAACCATTCTCAAAAACCACTTCATGTCATAGAATAACGATACTTGCTTACATTTTTGACAAAGGATGTACCTCCGGGCTCCGTTGACAGTGGTCCATGTCGGTGATTGATGAGAAATGTGTGCGTGCGTGCGTGTGATACAGGGGGCGAGAGGAGGAAAGAGAGGGATAGACAGGTGTGGGGTGAAGCTTCCAGGAAGCTGATGAAGAAATTGGCCGTACAGTGGTTCAAAGGCAGGCATACTGAGTGGCTAAAGGCTATGGTGATAACATTTCAAACCATTGAGTATTCCCCTGCATAGAAGCAGGCGTCAACCACTTGTGTCACACAAGATAAAAACTGCTTGTGGGCTGGAGATGATATTCCAGAGACCATAAAATGACGGACGGTGCTCTATCTCTAGGGGGGTCACACATGAGCATGAAGCCACCTGCACACATTGATCATGCTGGCTGGCATGTATGAGAAACTTGTGGGTGTCTTGCCTCCATCGTCATCACTTCCTAACTGGTATGGGGCAGCATGCCACTGTGTCACGTCACCACAACCATCATGAATGGCCTTGCTATGACATATGGCATTGCCAGCTTGTGTCATGGCAAGAGCAGCTGATGTTTCAGCTCCTGTAGGAATGGTCATTGCTGCTGATGATGCTGTTGCTTCTGCTGCTGCTTCTGGTGGTGGTGGTGGTGCTGTTGCTGCTGCTGCTGCTGCAGGAGCATGTCCAGCGGAAAAGGCAGATACAACCAGAAGAGCTTCCATGTGGTCCTCCAGACATTCGCAACACACTGCAGATGCACATCGAGCAATGCTTCCGCCACCATGGCAGAAAGGATTTCAATCGTCAAGGCTGGCAGTGTCAAGGCATGTGACCCCCCAGAACCCTTCCGAAGGAACTTGATGCAGCAGCTTCTTTTGTTTCTGCTGAGAATTCTCTCTGTCCCTGCCATTGGTCGGAATGTTCAGCCAGCCTCGAGGGCCCCAAGAGCCTGATAACCCTCTTGGCGATTCCGACGAGCACAGGCCACCGTCTAGACCATCATGCCTGTGCAGGCAGCTCAGGTTGGAGGCGCTCAAGGCATGGGGAATCTCTCTGTTGTCGATCCACCGCCGAGGGGTGTCCTTCCACTGTTCACGGAGCTGCCGTTTGTTCTGGACTGTGGGGGTGGTACAGATAGCTGCTGCGATGCGATGGAATTCTGAGCGGGCACCTGAGCAGAGCCCAATAGCAACACGGCCGATGCTGCTGGACTGCCTAGAACGAGATCCTGTGCGGTCTCTGCTGTTCCTAAAGGAAAAATTCAACACCTCACCATTTCTGCACTGTTCCAGAGTACAGTAGCCAGCTGGAGCAGAAGCAGCATGAGCAGGAGATGTAGTAGCGAAAGCAGATGAAGCAGCAGGAACTGGACTTGTTTGTCGGCGCTCTAGCTACCAAGGCGTGACTACAGTAGGCGGTGCTGCTTCTGTTGGGGTCAGAGATATTGAAAAGGAGGGGGTCCCAGCAGAAGCACAGCCATCAGCCGACAGAATCGCAGGCTCAGTGGTACCTCTATAGGCGGGCTCAGTCCTAGTCCTTGACTACAGTGCAGGAGTAGCCCGGGAGGACATGGCTGCAGAGTGTCTGCTGTGCCGCAGCAGACACTCTTCCGCCAAGCAGCCACACAAACCCTGTTCGCCTCATCGAGATCCGCAAGGCTGAGTGATTCTATGTGTGAATCCTCTTCTTTCAATGATGCACTCTATGAGTCGTAGAATGCTTTGAGAAAGTCTGGGATAGTATTGTTCTTTTCCTCCCATGCTTGGTACATCAGGTTCTCAATGAAACTTGTGTCGTGACTGACAACGATCCGTTGTGAGTCTAACTAATAGAACTCCCATTCCTTCATGTTAGGCCTTTGTCCAAGAAAAACTCCCCACGACGCCTTGTTTATCATCCGCTTGCGGATACAGATAGGCACATGGAAAAATCGCAGTGTAACTGAGCACGGTGATGCCAAGCTTGTCACCATGTCATGCTTGAAATGGCGTCATGGCAGGTAGTGCCACGTGCGGCACAATATTCTGTATCCAAACTGCTTGCCTCAATGTATAAGGTCACCAGTTGCTGTTGAGTTGAGTGCCAAGAAGCATAGCCATCAATGTATCTTGCATCGTGCGGTTGGTTCTTTCAGCCACACAGTTCTGCTACGCTTTGCACGATATTGAGAAGTTCTGCAGAATCCCCATGTCCTCTAGATGGGACAGAAAAGTTCCGCCTGTATACTCTCCAGTATTGTCTGAGCATGGAACTTACAACTTTGCATTACTTTGCCTCTTTGCCATTGCCACCCACATGAAGAAGTTGATGGGAGCTTCATCTCGAGTGAGAAGAGGGTAGCTCGGACAAATTTAGTCCCACCATCAAAGAAAAGCAGAAATAATTTATGTTCTCCGTAGTTGGTGGCTGTTGGTAGTGGTCCACACATGTCTGTTTGGACCTATTTCAACATTTGGCTGATACGAGACTTTGTGGCAGGAGGGAACAATTGTCGTGAAAGCTTTGCACAAACGCGGTCCTCACACAATTGCATTGTCTCCTTGCTTCCATCGTTGTTAATGTCGAGGTAGTTGACTTGCTCCTTGTGCATTGATTAGACAAGCTGATTGCTTACGTGGCCCAATCGTTTGTGCCACATAGCAAGGTCTATACCCGAGACTTGGAAGAACTTGCTACTATGAAGAATGACTGGAGTCCGTTGGAAGCGGGTGCATAGAAATCCAATTCGATCATGCTGTGTGGTAAGAGACGACCTGATGCACATGGCACTATTGCTGCATGTGAACTGCTGGATGAGCTTGGAATGGTGGTGCGGCTGGCGCCATAGCATGCTGTGCCATGTATGCTTGTGGTCGAGTTGCCCGTTGTGCTAGTTGAATTTGTTCCACGAGTGGCATCACAGGAGAAACTTGGCGCTTTTGAGCTGTAAACTCCTATGGCATGCTTCTTAGATAGATTACACAGGTTGTACCTCTGGAGATATGGCTAGTTGCAAAACTAGGGAAGGGCTTGCTCAAGGGATTCACGTGGATGATGCTTGAGATGCTTGTTGCCATTACATTTGTTATTGTTGATGCTGTTGAAGCTGTTGCTGCTAAAGCTATTGCTATTGAAGCTGTTGTTGTTGCCAAAACCATGCCATTTGTTGTTGAATTTGTGCAATATGAGCTGCCTGAGCTGCAGGTGACTATTGCAACTGCCATGTGTGAGATGCTCAAGAGAAATGTGTCAGCTGCTCTTCTTGATGAAGGATCTCTTGTGCTCCCATCTACTACCTCAATGCATCCCTCTCGTGCTTCACAGCTGGACAAGATGCGACTTCTTGTTGTGCCATGCTTTGCGCCTCTTTTTCCAATCATTGCGCTTTTCTTGCTTGGCGTTTTGGGTGGTCTATGAAATGGCGTCCTTGATCCTGAGCCATACGTAGACCATGAACAATAGTGTTCTAATAAAGAGCCAGAGAATTTGCCCTCTGATCCTCCACCACCATGTTGCTCATGGTCTCTTGGTGCTCTTTGCTTGTTCAAGCTGAACGTGAGGAAGAACAGTCGTGTTGCACGCTTAGGATAAGGCAAACATCGCTCCTCCTCAAAACATTACAAGGATGGTGAAAGAGTGCTTCACCAATCCGCTTTGGTGCTGCTGTCGCTATACTAGCTAAACATAGAGCCTACTGCTCTGAGACCATGTTGGGATTTGTAGTGTGTAGCAAATGCTGGGTTCCATGCTTGTACATGATCTTTTCTTGTGCAGCAAGCTAGCAGACAGATCAGATGGAGTTTGGAAACTAAGAAGCTGACAGCGGAAGAAATCTTGATTTGTTTTCCAAAGTGCAAGTAAGGTACATGGAAACGTTTAGCATAATAAAAGTTTGACATAGACCTCCGCCACTGTTCCTGGCCCATGCAAGGAGCAATTCCTTGCTATGCCGCCAAGGTAGTCGATCCAAGGGGTCTTGGTCTAGCACCATCTTCCCAGTAGACAGGCCTCCAGATAGTAAGGACTTCCTCTTTCCTAGGCTAGCAGAGCACTGCGGGACTTATGGGGATCACTAGGGCAAACTCCAAAAAAACCTTGGTCCGAGGCGCTTCCAAATGCCAAGTGTTGTAAGGTTGTGACATTAAAGATAAGTCCTCCTGAGATATTGAGATGTGGTAGGGTCGCCATCTTTCATACTCGCGATCCTGGCAAATTGCTTCCCTTGCTTGCATGTAGAAGCTTCCTCAGGTGCACGGTGAATATCTACCATATTTAGATTCCTGGAGCTTCTCACGGACATGTGAGAGCAGTACATCACCGTAGCCGTAATGCTCAATGCCTAGCTCTCCTCACATATCAGTCAGAACAATAGACCTCCGTAGCCATAATCCTTGCATTCAAAATCGCCATGCACCCTGTCCAGGTGGCGAGCAGAGGAGTATGCTGAGTCGTGGCCACGGACTGTCTATGCCACTAGTCCTAACCAGGATCTCACACACTGCTCACACTCATGCTAGAAGCCCAGTCAGGCCTTGGCCCACCTGACCACAGTCGCAGTCATCAGCAGCTAGTCCCTGCCACACTAGAGCCATCCGTAGTAGCTTGCGTATGTCACACACTAGTCTATAATCCAAGCCCTGGTTGCCAGAGTCGGACATGCTTATCCAGTGAAAATTATTCACGGCCCCGCTCCCAGAATCCACCAAGAAAATTCCCACTCCACGTATCTTTATCCGCTTGCGGATCCAACTGCGCCATATTGGAGCACCAAACCAGCACAGTCACCACACCCAATAACAATGTACAACTCCACAACTTTCACCGCAATGGGTAAAAATCCATTCAAAGTGGTCCCACCACACCGCTAGGACTTCAAAACAAAAGCAATATTCTTGCACCGACATGCACGGACAAGATTTCCTGCAGGTGGAAACACGACAGACTCTTGGGAAGATACAAGCAGTCCAAGTAGCTGACCAACATTGTGGCGATGACGTGTTGAAGTCTGACACGAGTTTCCTACTCAACTCTGCGAATGCCGAATTCCTTGGACAAGAATGTGAAAAGCTCAAACCTTGACTGTTGGGACAATCTGGCATGAAGCGAATGCAAAATCCAGTCGTCACATAACTTTCTTTTCCAAGAGCATGGCAACTCACCCAGTATTCCACTACAACAAGCTCAAGAACTACCGGAACCTTGCAAAGAACTTCCTTCGGAGATACGTCACTCCCCCACCTCGTACTCAGGTGGACACGAATACGGAGTCCATGATTGAAGACATCCTTGGACATCAATGCTACAGAAAATAAATCAAGTACCTGGTCAAGTTGTATGGTTACTACATCGTGCACGACAACTTGGATCCATATGACAACCTCCGAGGCGTCAATTGTTTGATCGACAGATATCATCGTTGTCACCGGCCAAGGCCTGATAACACGTTGAGATGGCTAAACCGGGGGGTAGTGTTACGTCTTAATCGTACATGAGTCCTAAAACTCTATGAGCAAGTATTTCTGTCCTTGTTTTCATGGCCTGGCGCTTGTCGACCTCAAGGATCTTACACCGTTTGGCTGAGGGTATGTTGGCCACCTGCCCTGACCTCTGATGTTTTGCCTCAAAATGATTTGACACTTTTGACCACTTTAGTGAAAGGTCAACTTAAGTATCGCAAACTGCATTGATGATTCGATGCCATTTAGTTGACTTTGCGACAACACTGGAATTTTTATAAATCCGCGCCTTATACTCTCCAAATCCCCTAAATCCTCAGAATAATTCCTTGAAGTGACCACTTCGTATGCGACGTTGCACGCGCCCTGTGGCTTGTGCTTCGTAGATCTAACGAACGCCTCATTGTGATTCTCATCACTACATGTCTATACTCAGCTTTTTCAACACCTGTCATTGATGTACACTTATTGTTTAATACAAATTATCCATTTGTCCCAATTCCTTGAATCATCTTCTACTTCAAATCTCATCGCACTGAACCACTTAGTAGTAAACCCTCCATGTGCCGCTCAATGTTAAGATTTGTTGCGCATACAAATTTGTCAATCTTCCCAACTAACCAATTTATGCCCTTCTCTGCAACTTCTGTTCATTCACACTCTTAGGTTCCGCTCAATGTAGCAGCTCCATTTGGGCTACATCATACTAAGTTGTTGAACGTTGGGCTACATGTGTTTGAACTACGGATATTGGATAATGCTTTGCCCATGGGGCGGAAACATTACATGCCATTGGTTTTTGGAGAATAAAAACATGCTTTCTTCCCACGTTGGAACAACAAGCCCCTACTGCCCCTGTCGTACAAGAATACGCCACATTCACCCCTGCCATGCAATAAAAACTCTCATTTTCCCCTTCTACACAGACAGGTTAAGGTCTAGAAAAAAATTGTACCTTTCGGGTTTCTAAAAGGCAGCATG
>SZWC01025303.1:15545-35237 GCA_023375785.1 Penium margaritaceum
GCAGGTGTTCCACCCATGGAACACATCAACATGCAATGGCAAGACACACTAATGCCACCAGCCGACTGGGATGATTTTTTGTATGCAAACTTGCACACTTTGGACGAATGAACAAGAAATTGGACACTTGGTACAAGCTCCAGTATCTCCATCAGTAATCTAGCATGGTAGAGTATATGCAGAGATTCCACGCGATCATCACAGGTGCAGACATTGTCCCCAACCAGCTTTGTTTTCACTACAATAATGGCCTCAAGCAAGACATCGAGCGAGCAATTGCCATTTTAGCCATCCAAAATAACATACCATCGATGATTGCAGCAGTAGAAGGGACCGACAGTGCAGACTACAATGGTCGGATCCAGGAACCCTACAACTAGAGACCTACCAACCACAATCATCGTGGGAACGGAAAAAGCCAATCAAGAGAATCCTCGACTCTGATGGAAGTGGACACTGTTGACCAGAGAGACATACGCGCTAGCTACAGCTGCGAAAAAGTCAAAAACATTGCTTCGCAACTACGGAGGTAGACATCAGGCCAAAAAGAGGGGAATACCAAGAAAAATGAGTCAGGAAACGGCAAAAGGCAGGAGTAAAAAGCGTGAATATTGTTTGCAAGGAGCAATCAATGCCAAAGAATCACCCCTCCAAATGGTCTACAATGTCGTAGAGGGTTTTAGAGATCGCAAAGTTTGACGAGGGGAACAAGGATGACCAACCGGTGATAGTGCTAAAAGTTGAACCTTGAGGATGGAAGAGTCATATATCAGTACCGGTACTCTAGGACAGAGGGGCTTCTCACAGTTTTTTTGGCAACTATATGGTTTGTAAACTACATTAGCAGACCGAACCAGGTTTTTTTTAAGGAAAAACCTTCGATGGGAGATTGCAAATACAGAGACTTTGAGAACCACTGCCATTACAAGTTGAAGATCTAATGGATATAATGATCAAGAGGTCGCATCTAATGAGTGACTACAAAATCATTCTCTGCCAAGGTTTCCTATATCGGCACAACCCACAGGTCAATTGGAACAGTGTCGACATCTACGTGGAAGTCAGCGGTGACAAAAGACAACTTTCGCATATAGGAAGAAAGGCGACAGCGGAAGCAGTAGAGGTGGAAGCAGCGGAGGATGCTATAATAGCCAACAAGAAACAACATGTACTTTCAATGCTGCTCAACGTGGCCAAGTACTGCATGTGACAAGGAGCTTATGTGTGGCTTGTGCATCTTTAGTGAATGGAGGAAGCGCAAGTGGCAGTAGCTAGCTCATCAGCCTCATCGGCCTCAACGGCATAAACAAAGTCCGAGATGGTACCCAAAGAGTTCGCACCACTCATCCAAGAGTTCGCAAGTGTGTTCCCCGACGAACTCCCAAAAACACTACCACCTCAATGGGATATCGACCATCGCATTGAGCTCAAACTGGGCAGCCGGCCCACAGTTTAAAGGAATATCGGATGTGTGATCACCAACTGACCGAGTTGAAAAAACAGCTTGAGAAGATGCTCGGTCAGGGGTTCAATCGCCCCTTCACGTCACCATATGCCGCACCTAAATTGTTCGTGAAAAAAAAAAGAGGCAAAATGCAGATGTGCCTGGACTAACTAGGTGTTGAGCGATGCTACCATCAACAACCGCAATCCCGTCCCATGAGCCAACAGACATTTTGACTAACTCCAAAGTGCTTGAGTATTCACCAAAATTGATGTGTACAGTGGTTATCAGAAGATTCGTGTGGCAGACGCCAACATCAAGAAGAGAACATTCCAAAACTAGTACACGCATTTTGAGTTCACAGTAATGCCGTTCGGACTTACGAAGATCCCGGTGATGTTCATGGCGGCAATGAATAAAATTTTCCGTCCGTATTTTGAAGACTTTGTCGTGGTACACCTCGATGACATTCTGGTGTACAGTCGCACCTTAGAGGAGTGGGATGAACACCTTAAAAAAGTTCCCGGAGTTTAATAGAGAGAAAAACTGTTTTGAAATCTCTCAAAGAACAACTTTGGTCGCCATTTGATTGGGTTTTTGGATCACGTCATCAACAGCGGCCGGATCACCATGGCTCCAAAAAAAAGTAGCAACAGTGGTCGGCGTTGGATAAACATTAGTTTATCCAACTGATGACTACGTCATGACTACGGATGCCTCAGTTCGAGCCATCGGCGCGATCCTCCTACATGACCATGGCAATAGAGAGCAACAGGTTGCATACACGTCAAGGACGAGAACTCAACCAACCGTACATAAGAAAGAAATGGTAGCAATTGTACATGCATTAAAGACATGGCGATGCTATCTTGAATATTGTCAATGCATTGTACGTACCGACCATTATGCGCTGAAATGTTTTAAGTTGCAACCAAACCTCAGTTGATGTCAAACCTAATGGATGGATTTGCTTGAATCCGGGTTTGACTACGAACCATGCGGGTCCGTCGATTGAGTGTCGATGAGTCAAAATCAATCTATCAGATGCATTCAATCAACGACTAGATCCAATGGCTGAGGCAGCAATGCTAGGGCTGTGACAAGATCCGTATCTCGAGCACTTGTTCACACGAGGCTATGACTAGCACGGTGGATACAAAAAGGCAAAGTTATAGCATGATGCACCTTATTGGAGGCGACGGTTCACTCGCCAAGTGGTCGTTCCCCAAACAATGAACTCCATCGCATGCTGCTTGAAAAATGCCACAATACGGGTCCAAGTGGACATTTTGGAAAAGAGACGCTAAAGAAGCAAGTAACACAATATTGGTGGGACAAGATGCAATCCGACGCGTGCAACTTATGCAAATCCTACGACACATGTCAGCGATAAAACCCTCTTCACACACAGCCACACAGACATATGCAACCGCTCCCCATTCCAACGACATCCTAGCGTACAACCGCACCTTAGAGGAGCACGATGGACATCTTCAAACAGTTCTCCAAGTTTTACAAAGGGAGAAATTATTTGGAGAAATCTCTAAGTATGAATCTGGTTGCCATTTGATTCGGATTTTAGATCACGTCATCAACGGTAGACGGATCACCATGGATGAAAAAAAAAGTGGTAGTAGTCGCTGATTGGCCAACGCCGATCACCGTTTGAGGCGTCCAAGTTTATCGCGGCTTCTACAATTACTACCGGAATGTTTTACGAGATTACGCCTGAGTGTTAGCGCCTCTCCCTGCCCTCACTCAAAAAGAAAATGAGTGGCAGTGAGGAGAAATCGAACAATTAGCATTCACCACTTTGCGGAACGCTATGACCTCGGCGCCAATCCTACGATTAGCCGATCCAACAGTCGACTACGTCATGGCTACGGATGCCTCAGATAGAGCCATCAGCGCGGTCCTCCTAGAAGACCATGGCAACGGAGGGCAATAGGTGGCATACATGTTGAGATATCGGTGTGTGTGGCTTCCACTCGTCATGAGCCATGGCCGTGGCAGCTACAGGTGCACCCGGAGCTGATGGTGAGCGGCGACCAAATGGAGATCGTGATGATCCCACAGGTATCCAGATTGTCCAGGGACTTATCTAGCAGCTACGGCATGACAGGTGTGATGCAGATGATGTGTCTCTTCAGCTTGACTGGCTAGTCTGCTATTGCTTGAATTTTCTCAGTGGTCGGGACCCACGCACCAGGTAACCAATTATTGTGCAATGAGGAGACCTACAACTTTGGTGTGCTTCCTCTCATGGAAAGCACACACTGAATTCTTGGTATTGCACTCGTAAATTTATGGGTGCTCCCTGTTTAGCTTAGAGTGCTCCAGAATTTGCTTGGTGGACATGCCATTTTGGCCGATTTCCTTGTTTTGCTTGCTATTCATGTCTGAATGATGCNTGATTCTCACCCGTGAGCAGTGAGTTACTACGAAAAATGTGGTTTTCGGCCAGGTTGAGCAGGTACAAAAATACCGCCGCCCCTAGCGACTCTAGGTGGCCAACAACTATTTAGGCTGATTTATGCTTTGTCATCATTCTCTCTTTGCAATCATATTCATTTAAGCTCCATGACACTCAACACGTTTCACTACCCAGACCCTTGTTGTTTTGTGCATGACTTTTGACTGTCATTACACACTGACTCTGCCCCGACGCATGGTTAAGCTACAAGCGGTTAAGAAGGTCCTCAGACTTTTCTCATGGTATCATAGCGAAAGAGCACAGGTCGGTGTGCTGTGCAGTAGAGACGTAGCAGTAGTAGCAGTAGTGAGCGATAGAAGCAAAAGCTATCCATAGCACAACAACAGATACTGGAGGAACCCACCATGACAACGTTGTAGCGGAGCGGTGGAGGCAGCAACGACAGCGGCGATGGTGGCAAGCGATATCAACCGTAGCAGGAGCAATGACAGGATGCACCTGCAACAAAAGCGGCTACAGGCAATAGCCACCTCGAGCAGGAGCAGTAGCACCGGGTGGCAGCAGTAGCCGTGTTTGGGTACTGGTCTGTATAAAAGAAAACAAGTAAAAGCAAGAGAAACAATATGCAGCAGTAGCTTGTGGAGGTTGCTACGAGTACTGGCAACGCGTAGTGACAGTAGCAGCTTGCTGCAATGACGGCATTAGCACCCGCGAGCAGCAGCAGCTGGATGAGAACCCGCGAGCAGCATCAGCAACGCAACAGTTGCGACGGAGTTTACTAGCAACAGTAGGAGGAGCAGCGGCGGCACCTAGCAGCTGCAACATTAACAGTGTAATACAACAGCCACATCAGCAACTTAAGCTACAGCAGCAGCAAGTAGCAGACGTAGTAGTAGCAGTTGAAGTATCGACAGCAACGTCATGCAGCTGCAGTTCTCGCTGTACTAGCACACGTGCGTAGTAGTAGCAGTAGCAGCGCGCGTAGTAGAGGTAGCTGCAATGGTAATATCTACCGTTGCTGGTCGGTTGCAATGCGAAGCTGCCCGGCAACTTTGCACTACAAGCAAGCTCGCCCACGAGACAAGCTTGCCAAGAAAGCTCACTACGAACTCGCCGAGGGAGCTTGCCCGATGAGCTCGCTCGAAGCAAGATTCGGCTGAGACAAATAAAAGGACAGGGGGTTTCCTTGAGTGGGTCAATCAAGAAAGACGATAAGGAGAGTACCCAACAAGCATCGAGCGTTAAATGAGCAAACAAAAAAGTGGGTGCCTCACACTCCCTCTGATTTTAAGAAGTGAGTTTTTGTTTCTATTTTTTTATTATTTTACCTTTTTGTGTGGCTTGAAGCCACCACCGTCAGCTGACAACGAGAACCGTTGTAGTAGCAACCGCCGCAAGAGTTGTAGTAGTAGTAGAAGTAACAAAGGTGGATTGAGGCCACATCCTTCTGTTGACGACGACACCGAATGCAGCATCAACAACGTCGAAGGCGATTGAAGGTCGCACGCTCCAATGTTTGCACCATCGCCAATGTGAAGCGCAGTGTAATATTACGGCTGAGGTTGTGGTCGTGATTGACAAAATCGCAGCCTGTCCGACAAGCGTTGTTGTATTTGTATCCTTATATGTGGTGCTTTGAGCCACTAGGATCGAGTGTGTAAGACTATCACCCACGCTAAGCTCTCCACATGAGCTACGCAGTGTGGCCGTCGGCGTCACCAGCGCTGTAGTCTGCGCCTGAGCCTCAGTCGTGGTAGCTACCACAAGCATAGTGGTCGATGCAGCCATGGCACACGCCCCACTGGTCTTCAGGGTTTTCGTGACCGAGTGACGCCACAGCGCCTTTGCGTGGAGATATGGCAGCCCTACACATGGAGGTCCGGAACCTCAAGCACATGGTCTAGTAGCTCCTTGACCACGTGAATTGCAAGCAAGTTGCCGTCCCCGCCACTGATGTCACCTCCCACTTCATCTCCATCCTCCTCCTGATCTAGTATCCCTTCCTCCGACAATGCTAGTATGCCAAATCTATCGTCTTCATATGTCGCCCTCCGCTCTATTCTGTAGGTTTTCCACATCATACCGAGGGACGGACCCTCAGCCCATGGCCACATTACTTGTACTTGCACTCGTTTTGTGTGGTGGCAAGCTGCTCGTCTTGCACATCGCACATAGGTAGCACCACTAGATGCGGCTGTGGGAGGAGTCACAAGTGATGATACCCTTCTTCCCCTGTCCTCGACTTGTTCTGTTGAGTCCCTACGGCTCTTGCTGAGGTGTTCGTCGTGGGGGGATGGTTTTTCTGCTGGCGACTGCGGTGGGGCTCCGTATCGGTGAGGCAAGTGTTGTGGAGTGCAAGATGGTTGAGGCGAATAACACTACACAACAGGCTCAGCTAGCAAAGAGTTCGGCGGGGGGAGACGTCTGTCCCGATGGAGACTCTTTGTCAGAGGAAGATTGGTCTGATGCTGCATTAGAGTCGGGGATGGAGATGGTGATCCTTGATGCCTTGGCAGATGGTGTGATTACGGTTGATTTAGGAGCTGTGCCTGACAATGTGCACACTCTCATATTAGCTGGTGTAGAGACAACTGCTATAGTGCGAGGAGTAGCTCCAGGAGGAGTAGGTGATACAGATGTTGATGCTTGACCCATAGCACATGCCAAGGTTGTTCTGGCAGATAGTGCTAGGAAGCAGGAGCAAGTGATCGACCGCCAGGACGAGGCAGACTTCGTCTATGAGGACCAGTTGTCCGATGTGGAGTGGTCAGACATAGGGTCGAATGCAGACGTGGAGGCCCAGTGTCCTACAGTATTTACAATAGCCGCGACATGAGCATGAGATGGCCCCTCAGTGACAACAAACGTCCGTGTGTGTGACATGTCGGCAGTAGCAAATGAGCTTGCACCAGTCACCCCTACAGGTGTGGTTGCCATGGAGGATGCAGATCGAGCTGAGGACCTCCGACTCATGGCTGCCCTGACCGGTGTCATGGACACCATGATGGTTCTAGCCGATAACACAGGTATACACGTTCGAGCTATAGTTCATGTACTTGAGTGCCTATGCTCCGTGGTCCACAATCGGGAGGTAGTGGTGGCTCAAGCGGAGGCGCACGTGTCAAGTCTCATGGCCGAGCTCTGGGAGGCCAACAACCGTTGTTACTCTGTGGATGTTCTAGTACGACGAGCTCTCGAGGAGTGTGTGGCGGATGTATACACGTGTCTTGAGGCAGCTGAGTGGGCTGTACAGGATGCACATCTGGGATAGGAGGACCTTGAGCATCAGTTGGACGATGGGCTGCGTACTTGGGCTTGCGAGGTACACCACCTCACTGGCCACACCTTTGATGATTATGACGACACCGCAGATGCAGATGTTCATGTACATGCCGACGTCCGGCCAGCAGCTGACGGCCGAACAATAGGTGTGTCACGAGTATTAGGTGCCTTTGTAGCAACCGTTCGCATAGCCCCACGCGATATACTTGGCGACTCATTGTCTAGTGCCCATGCCCAGGGAGTTGCTCGTGGCCAAGTGACACTTGAGTTGACGACTGACGTAAAGGATGTTGACCTATGCGATGAGTAGGCGTAGCTCCATTCCTTCGTACGGGAAGAGACCTCGAGGCTACAGGAGGCTGTGCCTCATGCCAATGTGCGGGCGATCAAGGTCAACCGTTAGCTTCGTTTTGCAACTGACTTCCTACATGTCGCAGATGGAGCCAGATGGTCAACTGTCGCGTCAGACCTCGTCGAGCTCCACACACATTGTGACGTTGCGAAGGCCGTGAGGCGATGTACAGCTCAACACTTGGAGGCCATACAACAGGTGATTGTTTTAGAGGAGGCCCTTAGCATTGCAACAACATCAGCAGGTGATAACATCATTGACAACTACTATAGCGATGACGACGACAGCGATGACGGTGCTCGGAGGTGAGGCTCTCTGTGAGCACATCCCACCAGTATCATCGTCACCCTTGCTATTGTTATGCATGGGTATGTGGCCATGGGGGAACCGTGCTCCCTCCTTAGGACCGTGTTAGGAGGAGCCATCAGCTTTACACGTGCTGTCAACCTGTACGACCCAAGGAGAGTGTTGGTGTGAGGGCTTTGGCTTGACACCATTATGAGGACATCGAGGTTACTTAGGGTGTAATACTATTTTCCGGTCAAGTTTATGCTGGTCAAGACCCACGCACCTGGTGAGTTGTACTGATGTGATGTAGAGACCCATTGCCTCTATCTATTTTGAGTGATCCATGCATGGTGTGGTCGAGACCCGGACACCCAGAGACATTTTTTGGATTCATGAGGAGAACTTGTTTCTCTATATCTCTTGCTTGATGTTTGACACGTAGGTTTGTCATTGACTTCTTACATGGTCGAGACCCGGGCACTTGGTGGGATGCACCGTTGTCACGAGGAGACCAGGTGATGTGGTGTTCTTGATCTGTGCATGCCATGATTTGTTGCCCGAGCTATCCTTCCCTGCCTTTGCTCAGCCATCTTGCTGGTGAAGGATGTGTCAACTAGGGGGGTGTAGGTGTATGTGGCTTCCACCCGTCAGGAGACATGGCTGTGGCAGCTGCATGTGCACCCGGGGCTTATGGTGAGTGGCGGCGAATAGGGGATCGTGATGACCCGACGGGACTCCACATCATCTACGGACTTATCCAACAGCTGCGACATGATAGGTGTGACACAGATAATGTGTCCTTACAGTCTGATTGAGTGGTTTGCTGTTGATGGAATCTTCTCGGTGGTCGAGACCCACGCACCCGGCAGCCTGTACCGGTGAGATGAGGAGACCTGCGACTTTGGTGTATTTCCTATCGTGGAAAGTGCACACTGACGTCTCGGTACTGCACGCGTACATTCATGGGTGCGCTCAATGTAGTTCATAGTGCTCTATAATTATCTCAGTGGACAGGCCATTATGGCCGATTTCCTTGTTTTGTTTGCTATTCATGTGTGGATGATGAAAAACCACTTTGTGTGGATTCTGACCAGGTACCCACACCCTTGCAGTTTCGTGCATGACTTGTGACTTTCATCACACACTCACTCAGCCCTGATGCTTGGTTAACAAGCGGTTATGAAGGTTCCAGGAAGTTTCTCACTTACTCTTTATAATAAACTTTTAAGTGTCCGAAATTCTAAATCGTTTTTTGCCTCATAACTTTGATCTTTTCACCATATTCGTTCCATTCAGCATGACAAGGGGGGGGGCACTGATAGGGTGAGGGAGGCGGTGGATGACATAGTGCAGACCCATGGACGTCGCCTGGCACTTTTGTCGACAGACCCCCCCCTTCCCACATCCCATAATCATTCTTTGGCTCTCTATCAGGAGGGTAAGCCGAAGGGCAATATTTTAACGATGCATGTCTCCTTTGAGCATGCTAAAACAGTGACGATCATCGCCCTTTTGCATGGCAAAAATGGGTAGACAGGTGGGCCCTATTGTTTTCGAAAAGGGATTTGACGAGGCTAATTGTTCAGCGGGGGGGGGGGGGGNGAGGGTTCCCAGGACACCAAACAAGCCCAGGGATTGAACCCGCCCCCCCAAACAACTTAGAGCTTACATATTCCGGGGTGCTTCCACCATCGGTGGAATCTCTTTGTGATTTTAGTTATCAGGTGTTCTCTTCCCTCATGTGCTCTGCACAAAAAGGGAGATTGTGTTGTTTTGGTGCAGAGCAATTGGTGGGTCTTCGTTTTCTTCCTACCATGAGGGAGTTGTGCAAATCTTAGTGATAAATGTGTAAGGTGGTCTTGGAGGAGGTGGGGTATTGTTGAACAAATAGTCGGGGTGGGATTATCTGTTGTTTGGGCCCATCTTTCTTGCCATAATCGGTGGAAACTGGTGGCTCGTGTGATTTCCCAGATCATGCGCTTATTGTCAGGGGTTGTGGGTCGGAGGAGGATGTCCGGAAGAGTAGGTGCCGTCTTGGGAAAGAAGTTAGTGAGAAGGATGCGGAGACGTTGGACGACTGGTTGGATATCGCAGCATTGCATCAAGCAATGCTCAAACGTTTCGGGATGGTTACAACATGGGCAAAGTGGAGACGACGAGAGGGGGGGGTGGGGGGGAGGAATTGGTATGCATGGTTGATTTGGATGGATCGGTGAATGATTCGGGGCATGACCTCTTGTGTGCAAAGACGGATTTGGGGGGGGGGAGAATTGAGGAGGCTGCTGAGGATGAATCGCCATTGGAAAACGGTGTTGGAGTGTTTTTCTTCCCATTTTTGTTTGTATGTTGCGGAGGGATTCTCTTGTTGCAAGAAGGTTTTGTATAGATCTTGGAGGGATGGGTTTCCATTATTTATTCAGTAGCTAGGTATGTATGGTTGGTGTGGTGTGCCTAAAAATATTCCCTTTTTGACATATACAGGTGTACAGTTTGGTCGGACGAAGGGCCGGGATTGCGCCCATGGGTGGCGGCATAGACGGCCCGTGACAAGACAGACTTGTAGAGGGTAGCCTGAAATTTTGGGTCCTCGCTGTCGTAGCTTAAAGATTATAGTGATAAGAAGTCATGTGAGGGAGGGTAGTGAGAAAGTGCGTAGAAGCTTCCTAGCAACACGGCCGCTGACAGGGCGTCAGTGCCTGGTCAGACGGTGACGATAGTCACAGGTCGTACACACAACGGCAAGGGTTTGGCTAGGAGACACATGTCAAAGTGTCAGAATGCTTCAATATAGCATATGCAGAGAGAAATGACAACTGACAGGTCCAGGGCATAAATACCTGCCGCGGCGCACGGCGGGTGTCGCACGCGGCAGTCCAAGAGCTGTCCTAAAACCGGCCCAAAACCACTATTTTGGCCGTAACTATGTGCACACATGTCAGAATCCTACGCCGTCTGAACCTAGACGTGCAGAATCAAAAGACGGACACAACGACTGGTCATATGCATGGATCCATCGACTGACACTGAGTAAACAATGCAAAAACATGCAAATGGGCCTCATGCCCAGTCCGCCGAAAGGCGCCTGCAAGACGTAGAAGGCACAGCAAGGAGTCCCGGTGACATCTAGTGCTCTGGAACAGTGGTCGGTCAGCTCAAGACGGGTAGTCCACTGCCTGTCGTCGCGCCGGTGTCACCAGGGCCGCTTGCCTCAGGGATCTGCACGAGTATGGACACGGCCGAGTGGTCACAGTAAACTGTACAGGAACGGCACAAAGCACAACACTCCCCCATGACCCGATGGTACGCATGTCCATACGCGTGCAGCACTGGTACAACCACATAGTGAGTGACACAGACAGATGAGACGTCAATGTACATCCCATACTCAACCACTGTCACGCACGGGGCGAAGCCCAACAGAAGGAATGGCCACCAGGAACTTTCCACGGGCAAGTGCCTTTGTCAAGAAATCAGCACGCTGCAAGTCAGTGCCAACCCACATGATGGACATCACGCGTCGCTCCACCAGATCACGAACGAAGTGATGCTCAACCGCAATGTGCTTTGTGCGAGCATGAAAAACACCAGAGTTCTCCGCAATGGCGAGAGCACTCTGGTTGTCGCAACACAACACAATGGCGGGTACTGACTGCCCAAGCTCAAGAAACAAACACTGCAGCCAAACTGTCTCAGCAGCCCCTGCCCCCAAAGCCACATACTCTGCCTCCGACGAGCTACGTGCGATGCAGCCCTGTTTCCCGCTTCGCCAAGACAAAGCGGTACCACCGAGCAGAAACACGTAGCCAATGCGATTGCGCCCGTCAGGGCTCCAAGCCCAGTCGCTATCAGTGTAGCCGTCAAGGACCACCGAACACTGCCTTCGAAAGCAGAGTCCGAGATACGGCGTGGAGACCACGTACCGTACCACTCGCACAACCGCGTGAAGAGCTCTTACACGTGGATCCTACGAGAACTGAGCGAGGAGGTTGACGGCGAATGCGATGTCGGGACGCGTGGTAGTGGCCAGGTACATCAGAGATCCGATAAGACGGAGGTACAAGGTCACGTCCATTGTCTCCCCCAGCTGTGTAGGGTCATCCACCTTCAGGGCATCCTGCCATCAGGTGTGAGTGGTGTGGAAGCAGTGGGCACTGCACCAAGGAGATCGCTAAAGCGCTCCCCCACGACTTGTGCGTATCGGGCCTGATGCAGCAACAGTGTCCGATGTCTGCGATCTCGCACAATCTCCATACCAAGAAACACCGATGCAGGACTGAGGTCCTTCATCCTGCAGGCGGTCTGCAGGACAGCCTTGGCCTCCTTCACGGCCTCCAACGACGGAGACGCGATCAGAAGGTCATCAACATAGACCAGGATGGCGGTAAACCGCTCGGGTGTCGGTAGGATGAAGAGTGAGGGGTCTGCCTCGCTCTGTACGTATCCTGCGCGAGTCAAGGTGCCAGTGATCTCCCGATTCCAACACCGTGGAGACTGCTTGAGGCCGTACAAGGACTTGCGCAAGCGCCAGACCTTGTCACCGTCCTCAAAGCCTGGTGGCTGAGCCACGTAGATCTCCTCATCCAAAGAGCCATGGAGGAACGCGTTGTTCACATCCATCTGGTGTAGTTCCCAGTCATGCTGAGCTACTACACCGAACAGAGCTTGAGCTGAGGTCATGCGGCCGACAGGGGCAAAGGTGTCAGTGTAATCAACTCCCTCAATCTGAGAGAACCCCTTGACGACCAAGCGGGTCTTGTAGCATTCCAGTGAGCCATCCGGCTTCACTTTCTTGCGAAAGAACTACTTGACCTGAATCGCCTTCCTCCCAGGGGGAAGGTCGACCAGCTCGTAGACTCCGTGCTCTCGGATAGCGCGAAGCTCATCCTCGCAAGAAGCCCGCCAGGCATTAGTATCCTGCGGTGAGAAAGCCTCCCTCAATGTGCTCGGGTCCAACGCCATAGAGGGGGAACTCTGCGTGGCAAGTGCACACGCCTAAGTGTCTCGCCTGACGGCCACGAGATCAGCTGCTGCGTCACAGGCGATATGGAACTCGCGAGTGACCAGGTCGTGCCCTATGGGGCACGCTGGATGTACCTCTGAAAGCTCAGTGTGGACACTCACGCCTAAGGCCTTTGTGCCTGGATCACCGTTCGCGATGTTGCGAGAGGAACGTCTTGGTCCAGAACCCGACGCTCGCTGAGCTCCAAAATCCAGTGGTCGAGGGCGACCACCGGGCTCACGGGAGTAACCGGAGGTCGAGGGGCGCACCTCAGGCTCAGGAACAGGTGCGACCACAGGGACAGGTACGACCACAGCTGGTGAGGGCTGAAACGAGGCACTCGGAGATGTCATGCACGGAGATGCGTGTGTGGGGGACACTGAGCTGGGGATGACAGCGGGCAAGGCTGGCCCGGACACTGAGACAGGAGTGTCAGCCGACGTACAGACAGGAGTGGGCTGGACTGGGTCAGACGCCGGAACAGGGGTGCCAGTGGACACAGATGGTGATGCAGGAGGAGGCGTGGGAGCTACGGTACCTGTGGGGTGCGTAGCAGGCTGGATAGGCGGGATCTCTGGACCAACGGCAATGATAGCCGGATCATCAAGTGCTGGAGATTGAGAGGGGACTCGAGCGGACACATCAGCCTGGCGAGAAATGGTCGCTGGCGAAGAGGTCTCCCCCATCCGCCGAGGACCCTCACAGGAAGGGACATGAGCTGCAGAGAGCGCTGTGATCGAAGTCAGATCACGGTATGTGAGTGACTCAAAAAACAGCGCGTCACGGGACTCAATGACGCGACGGCGAGTGGGGTCCCAAAAGCGCCAGGCCTTCGACCGCGGGGAGATGCCGATGAACGTACACAAACGACCCCGAGGGGAGACCTTGGACCCCTGCTGGTCCTCGGTGTACCATACGGAGGCCAGGGATCCCCAGACGCGTGCGAGACGAAGATCGGCACGGTGGCCAAACCAGATGTCATACGGTGTAACGTGATCCGGAAGCGTTCTAATACCATGAGAAAGTGCATAGAAGCTTCCTAGCAACACGGCCGCTGACCGGGCGTCACTACCTGGTCAAACGGTGACGACAGTCACAGGTCGTACACACAACGGCAAGGGTTTGGCTAGGAGACACAAGTCAAAGTGTCAGAATGCTTCAATATAGCATATGCAAAGAGAAATGACAACTGATAGGTCCAGGGCATAAATACCTGCCGCGGCGCACGGCGGGTGTCGCACGCGGCAGTCCAAGAGCTGTCCTAAAACCGGCCCAAAACCACTTTTTTGGCCGTAACTCTGCGCACACAGGTCAGAATCCTACGCCGTCTGAACCTAGACGTGCAGAATCAAAAGACGGACGTAGCGACTGGTCACATGCTTGCATCCATCGACTGACAGCGAGTATACTATGCAAAAACATGCAAGTGGGCCTCATGCCCAGTCCGCCGAAAGGTGCCTGCAAGACGTAGAAGGCACAGCAAGGAGTCTCGGTGACATCTGGGGCTCTGGAACAGTGGTCGGTCAGCTCCAGACAGGTAGTCCGCCGCCTGTCGTCGCGCCGGTGTCACCAGGGCTGCCTGTCTCAGGGATCTGCACGAGTATGGACACGGCCGAGTGGTCACAGTAAACTGTACAGGAACGGCACAAAGCACAACAGGTAGGGTGACATAAGGGGTCTATCTGTAAATATCCGTGAGGAGAGGTGGATTCGTAATTATAGATAGGGCAGGTCGACCTCAGGGCCCTATCATGTCCTGCGGCTCGACAAGGCGGCCCGCTTCTCTCCTTTTTCAACTGCGAGGCCTTGACGGCCGATCTCACCAACCATGGGACCCTGCGGGTCGATCTTAGAAACGAGGTGGCCCTTAAGCTCTCCCCTGATGTAAATCGCAAATCTGGTAATGTCGCATAGTGGACGCGCGCCCTTGACCGTCGAAGGCCGTTCTAGTAAAAAAATCGACCCCATTCTTTTTACTATTCTTGTAGCATATCTGAAAAACATGGAAAACAAGATAGAACAAACAGGTCCTTATAGAACCACCGTGGGATCGACAGCACGTGGCTACCGTACATTCCATCTCATACCCGTCGTATCGGAAGCGTTGTCACTTTATCAGATTGTTAAACATAGTTGTTTAGTTTCAAAAGATCACCTGGTACTCGCTACCGAAGTACAAACTATGACCTATTACTCGCACGAATGTTTTTCCGGTAATCACTTTGTCTACGATGCATCTTTGCACTCGGAACGATGAATTTGTGGCTGTACTGAAACGACACCCTTGCTTTCAGTGTCTCGCTACGTTCGCTCGCAGGGTTTCATTACCTCAAGGCCCGGATTGGTACTTTTCGGGCTTCTGCGTGTTGCAAAAGAGAGTTCGAATGCTGAGCTCGCTGACTATATTAGTTTGTCGGTCATGTTGACATTTTTTATGACATTCAAGATGACATGACAGTGTTTGATTGACAGCGTTGCGATAGAGCAGACGGGCAGTCTCGGACCGGCCTCTGAACCGGTTCTCTCGAGTCGAACCGGTTGCGAACGGGCCCTCCCGTTGACCGCCGCCCAAAGACGGGCCTCGGCGCTGATGCTTCCGAAAACAGGGCCATCGCGTTGGGTCGGACCTGAAAACTAGGCCCCTAGGTCAATTTATCCTTATAGGTATCCAGGAGATAGGGAGGTGTTCGTGGACTTCCTTGAGTACTCGTGTTTGGCTCAGGGTGGGTGCTTTTCCTAGCATCTGGAAGAGGAGGATTGACGAGGTGTCTTACCTGTAATTTAGAGATGAGGAGGAAGCGTTCTCGAGGGGGGATGCCAAACGTTTGCGATGGTGTGGGACCCGGGTTGTCCTGGGTGGGAAGTCATCGCGATGCATGACTGTACGGACGCCATCATCCAGACCGTCCAGTTTCGTAAATTTCATTCGCAGCTCAAAAACTCCATCTATCGATCGATGGAAACGAACTATTAGTTCAAAGTCTACCTTTCGTTACGTTGTCCGAACGNCGACGCTGTTGGCTTTTGAGGATGTTTTCGTCGCCACGGGGGCTGCGAAGGCTCCCTATGACGCGCTTTGTGACGCATTCTCGAGAACCACATTCAGCGGTCCGAGAGGGAGCTCGTCTTCCGGAGGGCGGTTTGCAAAGCCGCCAGAGACGTGCCAGCCTCTTCCGAGAAGCGATTTCCCTCTGTTGGGAGGCGTGGGGACCTGGAGGGAGACCAGGCCAGCGACCTCTGGATGGTTCGGAAAGGAAGCTTCCTCTTCAACCTCGCCGTCCACATGGACCACAAAGTACATGTACCACAAACCACATAGAGCATAGAGCATGAATCTCCAACTCGCGAGGTAATGCGCTGGACGTCACCTCATGCGCTACCTCTGCAACCGTACATCTACCCATCCATTCACATACCATGCGTAAAAAATGTCACTGCCAACAGGCCACATAATGCTGTCTTCATGCCAGGCTTCGTCCACATGTTCGACATGGGAAACACGTCACATTGCCCAGTAAAGGAGTCGTCCTCTTTCGTCCGCAGTCAACCCGTAACACGCGGCAGAACTATTTCACAGCAAAGTTGCGATTCACCCCGTTTTCCCATGGTCTTCTGGGAGCTCACCCTTGTCAACAGCCATTCTTTTCATACCGGCAAACTTCTGACGTACCCCCTCCACAATGCCCGAAAATGCTATCCACCCCGTCCGAAGGCATTTGAACTCCATTCCCTCAGTGTTTCGGTTTATGATATCCACAAGCCCCAACATCGAAACTTTCATAACAAGAAGATCCGCTGTCGGTGTCTCCGTGATGACGTACCCCGTCAAATATGTGGTAGTTATCCAAAAGCTTCCATTTTACATCTTTATTTGCATCTCTCAATGTATAGATGATTATGTTATACAACAAGTTGATGCAGTAAACAAGGCCTTCCAAAAAAGGCGTGGGCGGAGAGGGGGGGATGGGCAAAAAGATTCAACTGGCCTTGGTTGTCGTCCGAGGGATAAGGTGCCAACATTTGTGATAACGATTGATGGTGTTAGATTTTAGAGCGTTATTAAGGGGGTAAGAAATAGACATGCCATGAATTCAAAAATAACACTTGACAATAGGAGGCTCTTCCACCTGTCACGTATGACGTGTTATAAGAAATAGAAAGAATGCTAAAAGTATCATAAACCACTCAATACGACAACTGGGTGTATTTTGATGTTACAACACACCCCTCATGTGGGGCTATATTGTAATGTAACAATATACCTCCCAAGCAATTCTGAAGATATATTGTAGCAAAAATATTAAGACAAGGCTTATGGGGATAAAAAATGAATCGAGGGAAACCCAAACTCAAGTTTCTATGGACGGGGGGTTATCTAATTTTGTTCTCAAAACTCAATGTATGGTAATATTTTCTTATTTTAAAAGACAAATCATTATGAATTTGGAACTATATTCCATCATTCCGGGGCTTTTTTGTTTGAATTTTTAATCTAACACCAACTTGTGTTAGAGGCTTGGTTGACACTTTCTCACAAGATCAAGGTTCATTTTGCGATGTGTATCGAATGTGCTCTTACCAGTGTATCATATTATGCAGCTCTAGACGTGCATGCCTCTCCACTACATGATGTAGAAAACAATAGTTTCAAGTAGATACAACTATTTGAATTGAGTGAGACGTGAATCATTAACGGGAAACCACAAAAGCACCGTACATCAATTCTTGGCCTCTTATTGCTTAGCGAAGGCACTCTCACTACCTTGACATTTCACCTCGACTCAAGTTTGATGCGTGGTTGTAACATTTGATTTTCTTCATGCAGTCAATGCATCCCTCGTTACCCGTCAAAAGCTGGAGTGGAGGACATTGTTGCGCATGACTTTCATAATCAAAACCTACTTTTTCAACTTCAAAGCATGATGTGAGCACTACTGCTCATATCAGGCTTTAAAGCGAAAGAGACTGGATGGACACCATCCTATAGAAAAACGAAATTTGTGGATCTACGCATATGTACCTTTAAGGAAATGTTATAATGGTTGAATTGTGAATTTCTGCCTATTGTTTTCTTCTCTCTTTCTCTCTCTCTCTCTGTCTCTCTCTCTCACTCTCTTTCTTTCCCCCCCTCTCTCTCTCTCTCTCTCTTTGTGAGTGTGTGTGTATGTGTGTGTAAAATTGCTTTCTTCCTTTCCTTTATCGACCTTCTATCAAAGTGGTGTGAAAGTGGTGATCTTTTAATGATTTTTTCACCTAGAAAACGTAATTTAGAGAGCGTGTACCCAACAAAAGAAACTTGCGAAATTAAAGCTATGGTAATACCCTATTCTTCAAGCCAAGGTTGGCAATGTGAAACTTGAATACATTGAACGATAGAAGCAAGTTCGCATCGTAGGGTATATGGCAACAGTGTAAGGTTCATACCTCTGGTCAACGATGTATATTGTATTGACACATTCTTTCCCTCGCTGTTGATGGTTGGAAGAATGGGGTTGTGACCATATACCCACCGATCTCATGAAAAAGCCTCCCATATCCAGTGACCGCTCAATACGAATGCCATATCAAGCAAATTTCAACTTTAAGATTGATGCATCCATAGGGGAAAGAAAAAGAATGACTTATTAAAAAGGTCGCAAAAACCACGTTGTCGTTGCATGAAATACAACTTCGGAGTGATAACATCATCAGGCCCCTTGAACAATCAGAAACCCCAATTATGAGGTGTTTGTGATTGTTCAAGGGAAGTGTGCGTGGGGTTTCCATGAGGGTTTTGAGACACTCCATGCGTTGAAAGGGAATGTGCAAGGCCCCGCTACTGGGGAGCCGAGCAGATGCCTCTGCAAAAAATAATACCCTCAACCCCAAATGTGATTTGGGGTTGGGTTTTAAGGTGTTTGTCTCCTTAACCTAAGGTGTTTTGTGTGCCATGAAGAAAACAATCTGAAATGGGCATTTTCGTTTCGTCACAAACGAGCGATGACCAATTTTTATTTTGGGTTTTTTTTACACGCGCAAAACTATTATTACGATGTAGGGTTTCATGTTTTACGCGGGCTCCGCCCGCAGAAACATAGAAAACCCTAAATCGTAATAAGGGCTTTGCACGTCGTAAAAAATGGAATGAAAGGGTCATCGCTCGATCACGATCTTGCGAGGGAGCGAGGGTCACGATCAAGCGACGGTCACATGACTTTCCTCGTTATGCTCGATTAGTGATGCATGTCAGTGATCGAGGATGGCGAGCGAGGCCGGATACCTCGTTCATATTTTGAAGTGCTGGATATGGTAAACATTAAATTCATTTCTCGGATATCGGAGGTTCCACCATTTGGAATCATGGATATCATAGCTGTTTCAAAATTTTGAAAAAAAGTGTCGATAATAGTTTGTGTCGAAGAAATGATTTCTGAAGTTTTAATTTCAAAAATGGGATGTCAAAAACAGGTATTGTCAAGATATGGGGTTTCGAAGTATATTCTTGAATGATTGAACATGGGATGAACGGAAAGATCCGCAATGCCGCATGCCGCATGTCAACAACTGCTCATCCTTCACCGTCGTCGCGCATGTTCTCTCCCTCGCTGTGCACATCTGCAGCGTGTGCATGCCCGTCGGCCACGCCAGCTCGCTTCGCTCCAAATGACCACCCCGAGCCATCCAAGGACCACCCGACGACCACACGCCTGACGGCCAGCTCTAACCGCAGACCAGCTGGTCGCCACAAGCCATTTGCGGGCTAGGCATAAGCCATACCCTCATTGCAGTGAGCTATTACATCTTGTTCACGCTGGTGGATCTGCTTCGCTCACTAGCCTCTGGGCTTGCCGCATCTCTCTCACACGGCCCAAGAAATCCGTCCCCGACACGTACCGGAGGCTGAGACTCACGGC
>SZWC01025304.1:4823-32323 GCA_023375785.1 Penium margaritaceum
ACCGATGGAAAGAGCAGGTGTCAAACTGTCAGCTGTCCAAGTTTCGGGCTGATCCAACGGTCGGATTGGAAGATGCAAGATGTGCCTTGGATCAGGGGATGTCTTCCCTGATTGAGGGGATGACCTCCTTAATTCAAGGAGTGACATCGGCCGAGGCGCGCGCGCTTCGGGTTAGCCGAGGCGCGTGCGCTTCGGCTGCCAAAGGCACTCCTTAGCTATTTATGCCTTGTACTTGCCATTGTCTCAAACACTCCTTCACTTGATGTCTCTTGTTTGAGCTGTGCGCTTGAGACTGAGCTTGATATGAACTGCTAAGGTGGTTGTAATCTTGCTTGTGTGAGAGTGCTGACTTAATTTGTTGGGCTCTCACACCAAGGAAGAAGAAGGCTTAGAGGGCGGGAGCCCCTAAGACCTTGAGAAAAAGCACCTGGGTAGCTAGGTCTCACCAGAGGCATAGTTAATTCCTTGGGGGTGATCGTGATCCTTGGGTGAAATTCCCTTGGACGGTCGGCAGTTGCCATTGTGTCGGCGTTGTTTTCTAGACCGGAGCCTCAGGCCACGTGACTCAGGAATAACAGGGCGCAACTAGGTCGCAGCAAGAGTGCACCTAGGTTGCAACAAGAGTGCAATTAGGACCCAACTAGGACGTAGCTAGTGTCCAATTGAGGTGCAACTAGGGTGCAACTATGACGCAAGTTGGACGCAACCAGGACACAAGAAGGGCGCAACTAGGGGCCAAGTAGGGCGCAAGTAAGACACAACTAGGACGCAACTAGGGTGTAACTAGGGCAAGACTAGGGTGTAGCTAGTGCCCAACTGGGGCACAACTTGGGCGCAACTAGGACGCAAGTAGGGCGCAACTAGGGTGCAACTAGGGAGACACTTGGGCGCAACTAGGGCGCAACTAGGGCGTAACTAGTGCCTCATTGAAGCGCAACTAGGGCGCAACTACAATGCAACTAGGGTGCAACTAGGGCGCAAATAGGGTGTGACTAGGGCGCAACTAGGGTGCAACTAGGGCACAACAAGGGCCAAAGTAGGGTGCAACTACGGCACAACTAGGACATAAGTAGGGTGCAACTAGGGCGCAACTAGGGCACATCTATGGCACAACTGCAGCGCAATAAGGACGTAGCTAGAGCCCAACTTAGGTGCAACCAGGGCGCAACTAGGGCGTAGGTAATGCCCAGCTGAGGCGCAACTAGGATGCAAGAAGGGCGCAAATAGGGCGTAACTAGGGAACAACTAGGGTGCAACCAGGATGAAACTAGGGCGAGACTAGGGCGTAAGTAGGGCGCAAGTAGGGTACAACCAGGGGGCAACTAGGGCGCATCTAGGGCGCAATAAGGTCACAAGAAAGGCGCAAGTAGGGTACAACAAGGGCGCCATTAGGGTACAACTAGGGCACAGTTAGGGCACAATTAGGGCGCAACTAGGGTGCATCTAGGTACAACTAGGATGTAACTATGGCACAACTAGGGCGCAACGAGGGCATACCTAGTGCCGGACAGAGGCGCAACTAGGGCGCCACTAGGGTGCAACTTGGGTACATCTAGGGCGCAAGTAGGGCGCAAGTAGGGCGTAAGCAACTAGGGCACAACTAGGGCGCATCTAGGGCGTAGCTAGTGCCCAACTAAGGCACAAGGAGGGCACAACTAGGGTGCAAGTAGGGTGCAACTAGGGCGCAAGTAGGGTACGACTAGGGCGCAAGTAGAGTGCAACTAGGGTCTATTTATGCCACAACTAGGGCACAAGTAGCACGCAAGTAGGGCGCAAGTAGGGCACAAGTAGGTCACAACTAGGATAAAACTAGGGTACAACCAGGACGTAGCTAGTACCCAACAAAGGCGCAACAAGGGTGTAACCAGGGTACAACAAGTGGGCAACTATGGCGCAACTAGGGTACAAGTAGGGCACAAGTAGGGTGCAACTAGGTCGCAAGAAGGGTCCAACTAGGGCGTAGCTAGTACCCAACTGAGGCACAACTAGGGCGCAACTAGGGTGCAACTAGGGTGCAACTAGGGTACAAGAAGGGCGCAAGTAGGGCGTGACTAGGGTGCATGTAGGGCCCAACTAGGGCGCAAGTAGGGTGCAAATAGGGCGCAACTAGGGCCCAACTAGGGCATAACTAGGGTGCAAGTAGGGCGCAACTAGGGGGCAACTAGAACGCAACTAGGGCGTAACAAGGGTGCAAGTAGGATGCAAGTAGAGCACAACTAGGGTACAACTAGGGTATAATGAGGGTGCAAGAAGAGCGTAAGTAGGGTGGAATAAGGGGGGCACTAGGGTGTAACTATGCCACAATAAGGGCACAAGTAGGGTGCAACTCGGGCATAGTGCCCAACTGAGGCACAACTAGGGCGCAACTAGGGCTCAACTAGGACACAAAAAAAGGCACAACTAGGACGCAACTAGGGCGTAGCTAGTGCCCAACTAGGATGCGACTAGGGCGGAACTAGGGCGCAAGTAGGGTGCAAGTATGGCGCAACTATGGCACAAGTAGAGCTCCACTAGGACGCAACTAGGACCCAACTAGGGCGCAACTATGGCCAAAGTAGGGTGCAAGTAGGGCACAACTAGGGCATAACTGAGCCCAACTAGGGTGCAAGTAAGGCGCAAGTAGGGCACAATTAGGGCGCAACTATGGCCAAACTTGGGTGCAACTAGGAACAAGTAGGACGCAAATAGGGTGCAAGAAGAGTGCAAGTAGGGCGCAACTACGGTGCATCTAGGGTGCAAGTAGGACGCAAGTAGGACACAACTAGGGTGTAACTAGGACACAACAAGGGCACAAGTAGGGCACAACTTCGGTGCGACTAGGGCACAACTACAGCACAACAAGGGTGCAGCTAGTGTCCAACTGAGGGACAACAATGGCGTAACTAGGGCACAACTAGGAAAAAACTAGAGCGTAAGTAGGGTGCAACAAGGGTGCAAGTAGGGCGCAAGTAGGGCGTAGGTAGGACGGAAATAGAGCACAACTAGGGTGCAAATAGGGCGTAGCGTCTACCCAAATAAGGCACAACTAGGACGCAACTAGAGCGCAATCATGGTGCAAATAGGGCGTAAATAGGGTATAAGTAGGGTGCAACTAGGGTGAAAATAAGACAAAACGAGGGTGCCAGTAGGGCGCACGTAGGGCACAAGTAGGGTGTAACTGAGGTCCAACTAGGGCGCAACTAGGGCGCAAGTAGGACGCAACTAGGACACAACAAGGACACAACTAGGGCACAACTAGGGCGCAACTAAGGCGCAAGTAGGGCGCAAGTAGGAGGCACCTATGAAACAACTAGGGCACAACTAGGGTGCAAGTAGAGCACAAATAGGGCGCAAGTAGGACGCAACTAGGGTGAAATTAGGGTCCAACTAGGGTTCAACTAGGGCACGAGTACGTCGCAAGTAGGACGCAAGTAGGGCACAACTAGAGCACAACTAGGCGCAAGTACAGTACAAGCAGGGTCTAACTAGGGTGCAACTAGGGTGCAACTTGGGCGCAGCTAAGGCGCAACTAGGGCACAAGTAAGGCGGAACTAGAGCGCAAAAAGGGCGCGACTAGGGCGCAACAAGGGCGTAACTAGGGTGCAGATAGGGTGCAAGTAGGATGCAAGTAGAGCAAAACTAGTGCACAACTAGGACACAACTAGGGTGCAAGTAGGGGGCAAGTAGGACGTAACAAGGGTGCAACTAGGACACAACTAGGGCACAACTAGGGTGTAGCTAGTGTCTAACTGAGGTGCAACTAAGCCCAAACTAAGGCCAGACTAGGGCGTAAGTAGGGTGCAAGTAGGGCGGAACTAGGGAACATCTAGGACGCAACTACGGTGTAACTAGTACCCAACAAAGGTGCAACTAGGGTGTAACTAGGGCGCAACTAGGATGCAACTAGGATGCAACTAGAGCGTAACTAGGGCACAAGGTAGGCATAAGAAGGGTACAAGTAGGGCACAACCAGGGTGCAACTAAGACATAGCTAGTGTCAAACTAAGGCGCAATTAGGGCACAACTAGGGCATAACTAGGGCGCAATTAGGGCGCAAGTAGGGTGCAACTACAGCGCAAGTAGGGCGCAAGTGGGGTGCAAGTCAGATGTAAGTAGAGCGCAACTAGGGCACAACTAGGGCATAAGTAGGGTGCAACTGGGACACAAGTAGAAAAAACGAGGGTGCAACTTATGCGTAACTAGAGTGCAACTAGGATGCAAGTAGGGTGCAAGTAGGGTATAACGAGGGTACAACGAGGGTATAACTAGTGCACAACAAGGGTGCAGGTATGGCACAACTAGTGCGCATCTAGGGTGCAACTAGAGAGCAACTAGGGCGCAACCGAGGTCCAATTAGGGTGCAACTAGGAGGCTAGTAGGGCGCAAGTAGGGTGCAAGTATGGCGAAACTAGGACACAACTAGGGCGCAACTAGGACGTAGCTAGTGTCCAGGCGAGGCCCAACTAGGGCATGACTAGGGCGCAACTACAGCTCAACTAAAGTGCAACTAGACAAAAAAAGGGTGCAACTAGGGCACAACAAGAGCATAAGTAGGGCACAAGTAGGGTGTAAGTAGGACGTAAGTAGGACGTACCTAGGACGCAACTAGGGCATAGCGCGTACCCAGTTGAGGCGCAACTAGGACGCAAGTAGGGAAGAACTTTGAAGCAACTAGGGTGCAAGTAGGGGCAACTATCGCGCAAGTAGGATGGAAGGAAGACGCAAGTACGGCACAAGTAGGGCACAACTAGGGCGCAACTAGGACGCAACTAGGACACAAGTAGGACGTAACTAGGCTGTAGTTAGTGTGCAACCGAGACAAAACTAGGGTACAACTAGGGCGCAACAAGGACGTACGTAGGGCGCAACTAGGATGCAACTAGGGCACAGGTAGGGCACAACTATGGCCCAAGTAGGGTGCAAGTAGGGTGTAACTAGGGCGCAAGTGGGGTGCAACTAGGGCGTAAGTAGGGTGCAAGTAGGCCGTAAGTAAGACACAACTAGGGTACAACAAGGGCACAACTAGAGCACAAGTAGGGCACAAGTAGGCCGCAAATAGGGCACAAGTAGGGTGCAACTTGTGCACAAGAAAGGCGAAAGTAGGGTGCAACTAGGGTGTAACTTGGGTGCAGCTAGGGCACAAGTAGCACACACACAGGGCGGAACTAGGGTGCAACTAGGGCACAACGAGGTGGCAACTAGGGCATAGCTTGTGCCCAACTGAGGCGCAACTAGGGCGCAAGTAGGAAGCAAGTAGGACACAACAAGGGCACAAGTAGGGTACAAGTAGGGAGCAGGTACGGCGCTAGGAGGGCACAACAAGGGTGTAACTAGGGCGCAACTAGGGTGGAGTTAGCGCGTAGCTAGTGCCCAAGGAAGGCGCAAGTAGGACACAACTAGGGCGCAAACAGGATGCAACTAGGGCGAAACTAGGGCTTAAGTAGGGTGCAATTTGGGCGTAACTAGGGTGCAAGTAGGGTGCAAGTAGGGTGCAACAAGGAAACAACCAGGGCCCAACTAGGGCGTAAGAAGGATGCAAGTAGGGCGCAACTAAGGTGCACCTAGGGCCCGATTAGGATGCAAGTAGGGTGCAAGTAGAGCACAACTAGGACACAACTAGGACGCAACTAGGGCGCAAGTAAGGCAAGTAGGGCGCAACTAGGTCACGACAAGAGCGCAATAAGGGTCCAACTAGGACGTAGCTAGTGTCCAACTGAGGTGCAACTAGGGCGTAACTAGGACGGAAGTTGGGCGCAACTAGGGCGCAAGTAAGGTGCAACAAGGGTGCAAGTAGGGCGTAAGTTGGACACAACTAGGACGCAACTAGGGTGCAACTACGGCGAGATACGGGCGTAGCTAGTGCCCAAATGAGGTGCAACTAGGGTGCACCAAGGGCACAAGTAGGGCGCAACTAGGGCACAACTAGGGAGCAACATGGACGCAACTAGGGCGCAACTAGGGTGTAACTAGTGCCTAACTTAAGCGCATCTACGTCACAACTATGGTGCAACTAGGGTGCAACTAGGAAGCAGGTAGGGCGTAACTAGGGCGCAACTAGGGTGCAACTAGGGCGCAACTAGGGCCAAAGTAGGATACAACTAGGACGCAAGTACGGTGCAACTAGGGCGCAACTAGGGTACAAGTAGGGCGCAAGTAGGGCGCATCTGGGGCGCAATTAGGACACAACTAGGATGCAACTAGGGCACAAATAGGGCACAAATAGGGTGCAACTAGGGCATAAGTAAGGCACACCTAGAGCACAACTAGGGCACAACTAGGGAGCAACTAGGCCGAAAGTATGGAACAAGTCGGGCGCAACTAGGGCACAACTATGGTGCAACAAGGGTGCAACTAGGGTGTAGCTACAGCCCAACTGAGGCGCAACTAGGGCACAACTAGGGCACAACTAGAGCGCAACCAAGGTGCAACTAGGATGCAACTAGGGCGCAACGAGGGCGTAAGTAGGATGCAAGTAGGGCACAACTAGGGGGAAACTAGGGCGCAACTAGGGCACAATAAGGGCGCAAGAAGGGCACAAGTAGGGAGCAACAAGGGCCCGACTAGGGTACAACTAGAGCACAATTAGGGCACAACGAGGGCGCAACTAGGGTGCAACTAGGGTAAACATAGGCCACAACAAGGGCTTACCTAGTGCCCAACAAGGGCACAACTAGGGTACAAGTAGGACGCAACTCGGGTGCAACTAGGGCGCAATTAGGGCACAAGTAGGACGTAACTAGGGAGAAAATAGGGCACAACTAGGGCGCAAGTAGGGCGTAGCTAGTGTCCAACAAAGGCGCAACCAGGGCACAACTAGGCACAAGTAGGGTGCAACTAAGGTGCAAGTAGAGCGCAACTACGGTGCAACTAGGGTGTAATTAGGGTGCAACAAGGACACAAGTAGGACGCAAGTAGGGCGCAACTAGGGCATAACTGGGATGTGACTAGGGTGCAAGAAGGGAGAAAAAAAGCCCAAGAACGGCCAACTAGGGTGGAAATAGGGTGTAACTAGGGGGAAGTAGGGCGTAAGTAGGACGCAAGCAGAGCGCAACTAGGGCGCAACTAGTGTGCAACAAGGGCGCAAGTAGGACGCAAGTAGGGCACAACAAGGGCATAACTAGGGCGCAACTAGGGCACAAGTAGGGCGCAATTAGGGCGTAACTAGGGCGCAAGTGGGGTACACCTAGGGCCGACTAGGGAGCAACTAGGGCGTAGCTAGTGATCAACTAAGAAGAAACTACGGAAAAACTAGGGTGTAACTAGGGCGCATATAGGGTACAACTAGGGCCAAACAATGGCACAAAGAGAGCGCAACTAGGGTGCAACTACGGCACAACTAAGGTGTAACTAGGGCACAAGTAGGGCGCAAGCAGGGTGCACCTAGGGTACAACTAGTGCGCAAGTAGGGCACAAGTAGGACGCAAGTAGGACGTAACAAGGGCGCAACTACGGTGCAACTAGGGTGCAAGTAGAGCGTAAATAGGGTGCACGTACGGCACAACTAGGGCGCAGCTAGGGTGAAAGTCGAAGCAAGTACGGCACAAGTAGGGCGTAAGTAGGGCACAACTACAGCAGAACTAGGGGGCAAGTACGGCACAAATACGGAACAACTAGGGCACTACCCGGATGCAACTAGGGTGCAACAAGGGTGCAACTAGGGCATAGCTAGTGCCTAACAGAGGCGCAACTAGGGCGCAACTAGGCCGCAAGTACGGCGCAACTAGGATGCAAGAAGGGCACAACTAGGGCGCAACTAGGGCGCAACTAGGGTGCAACAAGGGCGCAACTAGGGCACAAGTAGGGCGCACGTAGGGTGCAACTAGGGCGTAACGAGGGTGCAATTAGGGAAAACTAGGGCTCAACTAGGCCCCAACTAGGATGCAAGTAGGGCGCACGTAGGGTGCAAGTAGGGCACAACTAGGACACATCTAGGGCGCAACTAGGGCGTAGCTAGTGCCCAACATAGACACAACTAGGGTGTAACTAGGGTGTAACTTGGGCGCAACTAGGGTGCAACTAGGGCACAACGAGAGTGCAACTAGGGAACAAGAAGGGCGCAAGAAGGGTGCAACTAGGGCGAGACTAGGGCGTAACAGGGGCGTAGCTAGTACCCATCTGAGGCACAACTAGGGCGCAATTAGGGTGCAACTAGGGTGCAATTAGGGCGTAAGTAGGGCGCAACTTAAGCTCAAGTAGGGTGCAAGTTGGGCACAAATAGGGTAAAAATAGGGCGCAAGAAGGGCGCAAGTAGGGTGCAAGTAGGGCGTACATAGGACGCAACTAGGGCACAACTAGGGCGCAACTACGGTGTAAATAGGGCTCTGGTAGAGCGCTTCTAGGGTGGAACTAGGGTGTAACTAGAGCGCAACTAGGGCACAAGAAGGGCGCAAGTAGGGCGCATCTACGGTGCAACTAGAGTGCAACTAGGGCGCAAGTAGGACGCAACTTGGGCGCGACTAGGGTGCAACAAGGGCATAGGTAGGGAAAAACTAGGAAACATCTAGGGTGCAACTAGGGCACAACTAGGGCGCAACTAGGACACAACTAGGGCATAACTAGTGCCCAACTGAGGCGCATCTAGGATGCAACTAGGGAAAAACTAGGGCACAACTAGCACGCAAGTAGGAGGCAAGTAGGGCGTAGTAGGAAGAAAACAGGACGCAACTAGGGTGCAACTAGGACGTAGCTAGTGGCCAAGTGAGGCACAACTACGGCGCAACTAGGGTATAAGTAGGTCGCAAGTAGGACACAACTAGGACCCAACTAGGGCATAGCTAGTACCCAATTGAGGCGCAACTAGGGCGCAATTATGGCCGACCTCTTGTGCATCTAGGGTGCAAGAATGGATCATCTAGGACGCAAGTAGAGCGCAAGGAGGGTGTAAGTACAGTGTAAGTAAAGTGTGACTATTGCGCAACTAAGGCTCAACTAGGACACAAATAGGACGCAAGTAGGGCACAACTAGGGCGCAACAAGGGCCAAACTAGGGCACAAGTAGGGAGAAAGTAGGGCGCAACTACGGTGCAACTAGGGTACAACTAGGGCGCAACTAGGGCGCAACTAGGGTGCAACTAGGACGCATACAGGGTGTAAGTAGCGCACAAGTAGGGTGCAACTAGGGTGAAACTAAGGCGTAACTAGGAGGCAAGTAGGGAGCAAGTAGGATGTAAGTAGGGTGCAACTAGGGCACAACTAGGGTGCAACTAGAGTGCAAGTAGGGGCCGAGTAGGTCGCAAATAGGGCCCAACTAGGGCGCAAGTAGGGCACAAGTAGGGTGCAAGTAGGATGCAAGGAGGGTACAACTAGTGCTAAATTAGGGCGCAACTAGGATAGAAGTAGGGAACAAGGAGTGCGTAACTATGGTGCAACTATGGCGGAACAAGGGCCCAACTAGGACGCAACAAGAGTGCAACTAGGGCACAACTAGGGTGTACCTAGTGCCCACCTGAGACGTAACTAGGGTGCAACTAGGGTGCAACAAGGGCGCAAATAGGGCGCAACTAGGATGCAAGTAGGACGCAACTAGGACACAACAAAGTCACAACTAGGGTGCAACAAGGGCGTACATTGTACCCAAGTGAGGGGCAACTAGGGCGCAACTAGGGCAAAACTATGGCACAACTAGGGTGCAAGAAGGGTGCAAGTAAGGCGCAAGTAGGGCGCAAGGAGGACGCAAGTAGGGCACAACTAGGGCGGAACATGTACGCAACTTGGGGGCAACTAGTGCGTAGCTAATTTCCAATTGAGGCACAACTAGGATGCCACTAGGATGCAACTAGGGTGCAAGTAGGGCACAATTACAGTATAAGAAAGGCGCAACTAGGGTGGAACTATGGCGCAAGCAGGGTGCGACTAGGATGCAACTAGGGCACAACTAAGGCGCAACTAGGGTATAGCTAGTGCTCAACTGAGGCACAACTAGTGCGCAACTAGGGCACAAGTAGGGTGCAACTAGGGTACAAGTAGGGCGCAAGTAGGGTACAACTAGGACACAACTAGAGCGCAACTAGGGCGTAAGTAGGGCACAAGTAGGGTGCAAGTAGGGCGCAAGTAGGGCGTAAGTAGGGCGTCACTAGGGCGTAACTAGGGCGCAACTGAGGTGCAAGTAAGGTGCAAGTAGGGTGCAAGTAAGGTACAAGTAGGGTGAAAACAGGGTGCAACTAAGATGCAAATATAGCGCAAGTAGGGCGCTAGTAGGGCATAAGTAGGGTACAACTAGGGCACGACTAGGGCGGAACTAGGGCACAAGTAGGACGCAAGTAGGGTGTGCCTAAGGCACAACTAGGGCGTAACTAGGGCACAAGTAGGGCACAACCAGGGCACAATTAGGGCGTAACTAGGGTGCAACTAGGACGTAGCTAGTGCCAAACTGAGGCGTAACCACGGCACAACTAGGGTACAAGTCAGGCGCAACTAGGGTGCAAGTATGGTACAACTAGGGCGCAAGTAAAGCGCAACTAGGGCGCAACTAGGGCGCAACTAGGGTGCAAGAAGAGCGCAACTAGGGCATAGCTAGTGTCCAACTAATGTGTAATTAGGGCGCAACTAGGGCACAAATAAGGCGTGACTAGGGTGCAAATAGGGCACAACTTGGGTGGAACTAGGACGCAACTATGGCACAACTAGGGCACAAGGAGGGCGTAAGTACGGCACAACTAGGACACAACTAGGGCATAACAAGGGAGTAAGTAGGGTACAAGTAGGTGCAAGTAGGGCGCCACTAGGGTGCAACTAGGGTGCAACTAGGGAACAAGTAGGGTACAAGTAGGGCACAAGTAGGATGCAACTATGGAGTAACTACGGCGTAGGTAGGGGACAACTACGACGCAACTAGGGCAAAACTAGGGTGCAAGTGGGGGATTACTAGGGCGTAACTAGGGTGCAACCAGGGCGTAGCTTGTGCCCAACTGAGATGCAACTAAGACGTAACTAGGGTGGAACTAGGAAACAAGCAGCGTGCAACTAGAGCGCAAGTAGGGCTCATGTAGGTGCAACTCAGGCACAACTAGGGTGCAACTAGGGTGCAACTAGGGCGTAACAAGTACCCAACTGAGGCGCAACTAGGCTGCAACTAGGGAGCAAGTAAGGTGCAAGTAGGGTGCAACAAGGGCGCAACTGGGGTACAACTAGGGCACAACTAGGGCTCAAGTAGGGCGCAAGTAGGGCGCAACTAGGGCGCAACTAGGGCGCAACTAGGTAAGGCTGCACACAGATCCTATTTGTGGAGCACGGGGAGGATCCGGATCCATGGGACGGATCATCTACCTAGGTCTGGATGCGGGGTTCCAGATTCTAGATCCAGATCTGTGGATCCTGCTTCTGGTTCCAAAAATCCTTTTCTTAGGAATATAATTAGACAAACTAGCTTTAGTTGTAGAATTGAAAAAAAGGAGTCAATATGGACTCTGGCGACCTCACAAATTTGTTATGTGAATGCAAGAGTTCATTTTACGTGCTACAGTCGATGGCCACAAAACATTGCACAAGGTTGAATGCTGATGTGGCATGCACTTCTGCCGCATCCGTGTAGCACCACTATGATTATCCTGCCCGTTCACTCGTTTGAAGTTTGAACGACTGAACAAGTGTCTGATTGTTCAGGCGTCAAATAAACGTTGTGAGACCAAACAGTGTGTCAGCATTTGTCGATCACTAATCAATGTCCTGCAACAAGAATGGCTCCAATTGGTACTTTTCTATTGCACAACATTGGCTTGGCACCGGAACTCTACAAATCGGAGGCTTAGCACTAGGAAAACAATGTTCCCTAACCAAAGGAAAAGACAACCTTTTGTCATACGACACACTTCAGCGATTCATTTAACGTGGCGATTGAACTTTGTCTCCTCAAAACTAGGGTGCACATCTTGATCAATTGAATTCAAACACATGACACACGTGCTACTCGAAAGACATGACCAGGATCTCACGCAATATTTTCTCAACCCCTCCCCCCATAAAAGGATCCCGATCCAAATCCAAGGATATAGACTGGAATCGAAGATCCTAGGTCCGGATCCATGGATCCGGACCTAGATCTGGATTTTGGGTAGTTTCCACGGATCTTAGGATCCTTGGATACCCTTACAACGAGGGCCCAAGTAGGACGCGAGTAGGGCGCAAGTAGGGCACAACTAGGGTGCAACTAGGGCGCAACTAGGGTGCGAGTAGGGCGTAAGAACGGTGCAAGTAGTGCGCAAGTAGGCCGCAACTAGGGCGCAACTAGGGCGCAACTACGGTGTAGCTAGTGCTCAACTGAAGTACAACTAGAGTACAATTAGGGCGCAACTAGGACGCAACAAGGGCACAAGTATGGTGAAATAGGGTACAAGTAGGGTGCAACTAGGACGCAATTAGGGTGCAACTAGGGTGCAACTAGGGTGCAACTAGGGCGTAGTTAGTGCCCAACTGAAGCGCATCTAGGGTGGAACTAGGGTGCAACTAGGGCACAATTAAGGCACAAGTAGGGCGTAACTAGGGCATAAGTAGGGCAAAAGTAGGGTGCAAGTAGTGCAAAATTATGGCACCTATGGGGCGCAACCGAGCAACAAGTAGGACACAACTAGGGCACAAGTATTGCGCAAGTATGGCACAACTAGGGCGCAACTAGGGTGTAACTAAGGCGAAACTAGGGCGCAACTAGGGCGTAGCTAGTGCCCAACTGAGGCCCAACTAGGGCGCAACTAGCGCGTAGCTAGGGTGCAACTAGGGCGCAACTAGGACGCAACTAGGGCGCAACTAGGACGCAACGAGGGCACGATTGGCACAACTAGAGCATAGCTAGTACCCAATTGTGGCACAACGAAGGCGCAAGTAGGTCGCAAGTAGGATGCAACTAGGCCGCAAGTACGACGTAACTACGGCGCAACTAGGGCACAACTAGGGCAAAACTAGGGCCCAAGTAGGATGCAAGTAGGGCACAACTAGGGCACATCTAGGACGTAATTCGCGGGATCCAACAACGCCTCCAGCCACACTTAGAGCGATCATCAAGCAAAACGCGGGCCTTCAGGTGGCCAACTATACGCTGTATCGTGCGAGAACGATGGCTCAGGCCTACCACATGGGAGCCAAGGCAAAATCGTCGGCTATGTTTCCGGCCCTGTGTCAGGAGGTACGTCCCAGAACGTATGTGCCCACTGTTCTTCTACTCCCTTTTCACTTTGCTCTTTCAAAATCTTACACATTGCTCATGTGTACTTGCAGCTCAAACGCATTGATCCAGCTACGCATGCTATCGCGGAACAACATGCACATAACAAATTCAAATGAGCCTTTGTGGCACCTGGCGCCACCCACCTTGGATGGGACTACAGCCGGCGAATCATCACAATGGATGGCACATTCCTGAAGAATGACCACAAGCAAGTGATGCTGGTCGCACAATTTTTGACGCGAATGACCACGCATGCCCGATGGCCTGGGCACTGGTCTCCAGTGAGAACGAGGAGACTTGGATGTGGTTCTGCGAGAATTTGGCAAAAGCTTACCCCACCGCTTGTACTATAGGGGCGGTCATTGTATCTGACAGAGAAATGGGCCTGGCAAAGGCGCTGGTACGACATTTGCCCGGCGCTACCCACACTTCCTGTGCCTTGCATCTCCGCAAAAACGTACAGGAGAAGTTCGGGAAGAAGGCGGCCTACTGGGCCTGGAAGTGCGCACAGGCCCTGACACACGACCAGTTTCACCGGACAGCACGTCACCTACGGGCAGTGAGCGAACGTGCCGCGAACTACCTCATCCCAGGCCGGGAAGGAGAGGGAGGCATACCCCTTCAGAAATAGACGTCCTACATGTGCCCTGTGCCTCGGGGGGGGCACATCACCAGTAACGCTTTTGGATCGCTTAACGCTCGTCTGAAGAGCCTCCGCAAGCTCTACCCCTTCTACTGCTTCCTGCAAGTCTACTAATTTGTGCAGGGCATCATGGCGCAGTGCCGCGAACAGATCGACAAGTGCAACGAGACTCTGGCCCCGGCTGTGGCGAGACGCATGCTTCACAACTCTGCAGTTGCCCGAGACTACGACGTCATCATGGAGGGTCCGTCGTCAGCAGTGGTTCGGGGCCCAACAAACGTGCGCCGGCACGTGGACCTTGCCATGGGAAGCTGTGAGTATCGACGATGGCGTGAATTTGGCCATCCATGCCAGCATGCCTGTACGATCATGATGGAGGTGGGCGAGGACCCGACTGCGCACGTGAGCCGTGAGTAGACGGTGCAGTATTGGAGCCTCACGTACAACAACCCTATGCCCTCACTCTCCACTGCCAGACAGAACCAACCTGCGCCGCCTGGCTGGGGCCAACGGCCACGCCGCGGTCGTCCCAGGAGTGCCCGCATGGAGCGTGCACCACTCCGGAAACGGAACTTCATCTGCCAAAAGTGTGGCCGTAAGGGGCACACCAAGAAGAGGTGTCCAAACCCTGTTGCACCTCGCCCACACAAAACTGCAGCTCCGCTAAGAGCAGAACGAGATGCAGCTGCAGGAGGTGGAGCTGCTGGAGCTGAGAGAGATGAAGGGACTGGGCGAGAAGAAGGGGCAGCAACGGACGACAGTGAGGTGTCGGACTACGACTCGGAGGCAAATCCCAGGGGTTCCTCAACAGACGATGAGGTTGGTGAAGCAGTCGCAGATGAATTCGACGACAACGTGTCTGACAGTGGCAGCAAGGACTCCCTGGGGAATGCAGCAAAGCCGGAGACTGGACTGCTGACACAGGAAGAGCACGACGCTGAAGGTGCCAGAATGATGGAGGAGCATGGTGGAATGGAGGAACATGGAGAGGCAGACGCAAGGGAAGAGGCGGAAGAAGACAACGTCGTGGATGAGGCAGAGGAAGAGGACCGGAGCCACGAAGTAAGAGGCATGGGTGTATTAGGGATTTAAGGTGAGAGCTTCCAGTAGTACAGTCTGTTTTTTTTTTACAAATGTTCCTCTCATGAACACACCAACATCCATTTGTTGACATCATTTTCATGTCAATGTGCAGGCGTGCAGGGAAGCATTGCATCACCGCAGGCCAAGTATGGAAGCAAGTACAAGCCCTGGGCTGACGGTGTGCTGTGCAGGGGCATTGGGCGGCCATAGTCAATGTTGAGCATGGTAGTGTGCTTAGGTTAGGCGTTGCTGTGATTCCTTGGTGGCTTGTACCTTTGGAAAATGTTGCCACATTTCCTTTGAATAACCTACCCCAGTGCTTTTTCTTGCAATGGTCAAAGTGGATGTGCAAATGTGCGGGAAACTAAACTTGTTGCAGTAGAGTACGAAGGCATACATCTCATTTTATCCAGTGTCACAGACATTCCCCTTGCGTCCTTGCATTGTATGAAATCAACCCTACGCAGTCATTTGTACTTCTCTCCATGTTTTCCAGTCTTTGCAAATGGAGTGCACTCTTCTCCCAGCAGCACTACCTATGGTCACTTCATTTCTGTGTGGAGCTGGCACATCTTATTTGATGTCGAGGTTGCACACAGAATGGAGGCATTTACAGATAATGCTCTACTACAGCACGTGCCCTGAGCCCTATCACATGGGTGTTCTATCGGACCACGCTCCGGAAGAAGTATTCTACGATGTTGTTGAAGACTTTGACGACAGGACGGTCATTAATCCAGTTCGTGCACAGGCTTCTAGCAGTCATGTGTACTTGTGCTCCATGTGCGACATCATTGGGTGGATCCACACACTACCCCCACAAGTGCAGCGGTGGATAGTGAATGGCAAACCTGGTCCTTTTGAGTAATGTGCTCTCCCATTGAACTGGTCTTGGTAATGCCAGCCTAACCTTTCCTGCATACCGTCATTACATTGTGGAAGACCGGAATTTGTGCTACTCATGCTTGCCATGTGAGAGGAAACCTTGCAAATGTGGACCAAAAGAAAGGAAAACATACATTGGCTACCGCTAGCAGGACGTATTACATCATTCCTACGCAAAATGGTCAAACTCTCCATACTCATTAGAATACGTAATCCACGCGTTGGTATGAGCACAACCCTAATCAGACACATTCGGCTAGGACACAGTTGTTAGTCTATTTACACAAGATGTTTAGAAAAAGCTGGATAAAATCTCCAATAAACCTTGTATCAGAGGTAAAAGATGTCATGACAAAATAACGCAGGTACCCCGTGGCTGCCAGAGTGGTGAGCACCACATAGGACAGGTAAATGGCAGCTTCACACATGTCATGTTGCACATATGGCAGCTTCTATCGTTAGTCTATTTGACAATGATCCGATGTGTATCGTTTTTTGTGGCACACTATGCATGAATATGTGACGTATCTGCCATATGAGGTTATATGTAGGATGTAAAAAACATGGGAATACCCGGAGGAAAAATATGTTATGACAAAAAAACACATGTACCTGGACATACACCGAACGAAGTCGTCATAGTCTTCCGCACCATAAGAGATATGGATGGATCCATGGCTGCCAGTGTGGTGGGTACGACATAGTACGGCAACATGTCAACCTCACACACATTATGTGGAACATGTGGCACCTTCTATCGTCAGTCTAGTTCAGAATGATCCGATGTGCCACACATTGCATGAATATGTGAGGTATATGCCATATGCCTTTTAAAAGAGAGGGTGAACAATACGAGAATACCCTGTACTTGACGTACAAATCATGTCATGCAAAAAGAACACGAGTACCCATTCCTATGCCGCCTGAAGTGGTCACAGTCTAGCGCACCATAGGGGATCCGGATGGACCCAGGGCTGCCAGTGTGGTGGGCACCAGATAGGACGGCAATGTGGCAGCTTCACACACATGATGTGGCACATGTCGAACGGATCACTTGGAGGGGGGCCCAAATTCGTCGAATCCCAGAGGATCTTGATGTTGTTCCACGCGACCCATGCATCAAACTGGTCCATACGGGGACGTGGAGGAAGGAGTTCTCCCCATGGACCAAACCAATGAGCATCCGGTCCTCCATTCCACAACTGGAGCGGGGGCATCGGATGACCTCGCAGGTTCAACGGATCCCAAGGAGATATGTTTCCACGTGAAAACAGTGCTAGTGCATGAGGACTACAAAACACGCAAGTGTTGGCTTATGAAGTTGACCAGGAGACGTGGTTCAGCATTTAAATGTGTCCGGTACAATCTTTGTCCAGTGAAAAGTTTCACGGTCTATAATCTTGCACACCACAGTGGGTCGGGATGGACCCATGGCTGCCAGTGAGGCGGGCACCATGCTGGACGGCGATGCGGCGGTTTCACACCCATGAGCCAGCACATGTTGTATGGGTCTAGAGGACACGGGCCGAGTCCATTGGAGTCTCACATGCGCTTGATGACCCACCCGACCCACGCATCATACAGGTCCATGTGGCAGGCATCTTCGACTCCCGCCCATTTCTCCAGCGGCGGCAATGGACGACCCTTTAGTGACAAGTAGTGCGAGGACGCCATGGCTGGCTTGTGAATTTAACGTCGTGAACGACAACTTCCTAATGCTGTGAAATCACCTCATGAACTTCTTTTAAGACCTCAGTTCGCGTAACAGTTGGCCTTACACACCCTTTCCACTATGTCACATCACTATGGGTCGTAGTCGTCGGCCAGCTTGCGGTTGCCGTTCTGCCTTGTCAGCAAAGCTGACGAGGATGTCGTCGTTTGTAACAATCGGTGCAACGTTACTCGTCGGAAACATATCCGATGACAGGTGTCTGATGCCTCCACGCACGCATAGCATTAATGCAGATGGTGCACAAACAAAAACCGTTAAGCGTCAAACCTACGTTCGAGCGAACATGGTTTGTGCATAATATTTTTCCTACAAGCTGTATCTTCCGCACCTCCCACGGAGGTTTGGCGTCGTACCTACGCTTGGGCACAATGGCTCCGTTAGTATTCACGTTTGACCGAATAGTGCATGGGCTACGGAGCTATCAATTTCAATCCATTCCCGGATGAGTAATGTTTTTTACGGCGTGGGCATCTGGTTGCTTTCTCGCTTGACGTTGATACCTGCGTTATTTCTTGCACTCCATTGATACCTGCGTTATTATTCGCTCGACGATGGGTGAATGAGTTATATAGTTCCGAAAACTGGGTATATGGTGACCGAACCCTTACATAATAAATTTTTCATATCTCTAATGTTCATCTTCAAGGCAAGTTCTTTTTTTCATGATTCTTAATTCACAACATCAAAACCATAAAGATGATTTCCATTCTCAAAACAATTTGATGAAAAAGATTAAGATGTTTTGGCAGCTACATATTGTAAGGACACTCAACACTGTTACCATATGCATATGCATGAAAATTGTATTAAGGTGGAGCAAATGTGTAAGAAAAGTTCAAAACTGGTTGAAACATCATTTGGATGACGATGATGTAAAAAATGATACAATAACAATGTGTCACCATTGCTTTTGTACTATGGAAGGGGTAATGACCATTGCATGCATGGTTTTAAAAAGTTTCAAGACACACATCATGATGGATGATTAGATACACTACAAAATGTTCCAAAGAAGGTATTTGAGTGTCAAATGATGGAAAGCAATAGAACTTCATTCCTTGAACAAAATTGTTTCTACACAATTCCAGTTCTTATGGGCACTCTACCATGTCAGCTCATTAAGAAGTGTGTCATGGGATTCCTTCCCGTTCTAGACACTTTTGCTACAATTTCATATCTCACACCAACTGTGTGACCCACTTTTACCTTGAATTGTACTTCACCATTCCATGTTTTCTCAAGTAATGTTGCAACACAATGATACTAATTTATTATTTAAATGCCATTGGGAACCTAAACTCCCATTTATGATTGATCACCCCTAGAAATACACTCGTCATAAAGTGTACATACTGAATGCATGCCTACAGAACTTTCATGGTACCATTGTGGACATTGTGACACAACTTCATTTACAATGTATGTTCGTTATTATACAGATTTATTTGAATTCTTGAAAACACAGAATTTGCTAGAAGGCATGTAGTAAAATTCTAAAGGCTTCGGTCACGATATACCCAGTTTTCGGAACTATATAGCTGATATACCAATGTCGCAAAAAACACAACGCATATGACAATGCCGCACAAAAAATAACGCATATGCCAATGTCACACAGAAAATAATACATATGACAATGGCGTACATAAAATAATGCATATGCCAACGTTACACAGAAAATACCTGAGGAACCCAAAAACGCTAAAAAAGAATGTCATGTTCCTACCACATACCATGTAGCATTGATGCATGACATGATTTTCGTCATTCGCTATGTCTCAGACAAATGCACCATTGCACTTTTTTCCATGTCAGGTCCAAAACACATGCTCTGATCGAGCATGAAAAAAGAGGTGGGCGGCTTGTTGATTTTGTTGCGGAGGCTGGGCGGATGGTTGCTTTTGTAATGCAAGGTGGGCAGATGGTTGCTTTTCTTCCGAACCACGGGCGGATCGTTACTTTTCTTCCGAACGACGGGCGGATGAGAGTCACACATTGCGTTTTATGGGTACATGAGCTATTTCACCCAATTTTTAAACACATAAAATCCACGGTTAAGGTTTTACAACTCCACACATAGTTCGTAATAGCAGACATTCACGTGTACTTCCACATGAAATGTCTTAAAACTGTAGCCATTACAATGCCTATTTCTTAGCCCAAAACTTGAATGAAATAGAACCCTCCCAAAGTCACATCCATATGGTTGGGGTCATATTTTTTGCTTCCCGAGCTCCTGCCAGACCCCAAAGTAGTGGGGTCGAGCAGGTTCCCTTCTATTGTCTAGGGGTTTTTAGACATCCATTCATACCATTTGCAAAAGTACACTAGTGTATAATCTTGGACGTTGTAAGAGACATGTCCCATTTTACAATACTATTACACTATATCTGTGGGGGGGGACGACGTGTTGAACAATTCAACATCGTCTTGCTTCACTATCACAAAACTCTCTTAAATTCATTAATTGTCAAACTTTGGCGGTCAGTATGTGAAGATCATTCAACGTCCCTGTTTAAAAACTTCTCCTGTTAGATCGGGATTGTCGATATGCGTACATCGACGGCTTTCGATTTTGTTCAAGGCATCATCACCTAGTACATAAGCGTTTTTTTGCTTGAACTGCATCAATAGGATACAATAAGTAGATGCACTTCACCGATACACTCTAACCTTATTGGGCGGTTAGCCGGAGACAAAGCCCCCCCCCCCCATTTTTCAATGTGTATTGGGCAAATCTATATGGTTTGTGTATCTGATACGCATGTAAGAAGGTACAATAATGTACATTACATGAGTGAACAAAAGACATGGTCACAAAAATATAGGCCCTGATACACAACCCTAACACATTTTATCATTAGTAGGGGAAAGTCAGAACTCACGACTACGTGGTGACCGTTTTGTCGTGTGGTCGTATGCCATTGATTGTGAATACACTAGTGGAGTTTTTTTCATCATCACACAAAATCAACACACTGACCAGATACATTTTGCTAATACACTCGACCTATCTAGGGGGTGTTGGACTCTGGATGACCCCTCCCCCACGCCTCCCTCAAATGGTAAAGTGTATGAGCAAAATGTAGATGGTTAATGTATCCGGTCTATGTGATCAACGCTAAAAAAAATGTAAATGATACACAAGTGTACAAAACTAGTTTCTATTTAATGCACGCACCAGCTATACTATCCCGATACATCCGTTGGTTTTGGGAGGGGGTCCTAACTATGTGGTGTCCATTTTGTACTTTTCTTTCCTCACCTTTCAATGACCATTATCTGTAGACGATCATCCATTGTCAATTGTCAATCATCAATCACTCATCGATGCCTATACGTTGTTGTACTAGTTCTTCAACCGTCTATGGTCGATCATCGATTGTGATAGATCAATAGTCTACGAGCATAGATAATTTAATGTACATGTATTTTTCATCACATGAGAGAAATAAACAACCCCATCACACTTTGCTAATATGCTCTATCCTTTTGGGGGGGGGGCATTGAATACCGTGCTGACTCCCCCTTTCCCCAATTGTAAGTTGTATCGGTGAAATGCGTACGGTCCATGTATCTCATGGACACGCAAAAATAGTTGCTTTACAATACACGCATCAGCTAAACTACTCTAATACAATGGAGAGTTTTTGTGGGTGAGTTCTGATGTTTGTCGTGGATAAAAACACATTAGAGGAATTCCAATACTACGCTTGATAAGAAGTTTATTTCTGTTCAAGGTCAAAAAATCAGAAAGTAAACATCTGATGTGCAAACAAACCCACTCAAAATGTTTCGACATATGCACGCCTATTTCAATTATTGCCCATAACTTCATATTTGTTTCTTTACATTAAATTATAGCATTACATTCCCAAGGCAGAGGTACCATGCACATAGTTTTTCATGTGAAAACAAGATGATTAACTCTTAAAACAACTTCATGGAGATTACCCAAATATACGTACCTAATGCACTTAATGTGGCATGCACAAATGGGGATGATAAAAGATCCATGTTGAAGGTTATACAATTTTTTTCTAATATACTATCTTCATCACTGATATCCTTACTCTCTAGGAAGCGCATCATGTGAATCTTTAGCACACCACATTTTCCCGTCATGGAGGTCCACATCTGTGAATACCCACAAAGACTTAATAACTAAGATTACAACTTAATTCAAAATGAAACATTAGATAATTTCAAGTTTAATAGGTTAATAACATTTAATGATATGAATTTCCTTTTCAAAATGAGAATTTTTCAGCATAGTGTGCAGTTCAAAGGCAAATTATTCTACCTCTCCCTACTATGTTGATGGAAATGATCTTATTCTTGTTTATGATTCAATTATGATGATACAAATCAATCCATCAAGTGCAATTTTGGAAAGAAAATTGAATAATTGTAATACTTTTGCTCAATATGAGAAGCATGCATGAATGTGACAGTGGTCTCATATTTTCCAAGGCATCTTTTTAGCCATGAGAACTCTCCCCCTCTGAGTTATGGTTAATCACCCTAAATTCATACACTCGACAATTGGTGTATCAAAAATTGTATTTCTACGTGCATTTTTTTTTCAGAAAATATCAACATCAATTCATGTCTCTAGGGACCGGATATGCATTCCTTATGTAAGGTGCTACTTATCATGGATTATGTGTACTTTCTTCTAAATTTTGTTAGAAGTCCATGTTCACTAATATGTTCACTTCCCAATACACTTGTCAATACATCGTTTCAGGGGTGAGTTGATTGGTCATATATGCCCCCTCTGTTAAGAGATTGATAAATTATCAGTAGGATGTAAACCTAGTCAATGATTAGGATTTGTCCTAACCATGTCTCATGGTTTAGGGACTTTCTTGTCAACCTCAAAATCTGAAGGTAATTTACCAGAAATGCTTTGAAATGTTTAAGGCAAGACAACCTTGGGTTAGAAAGAAGATGCCTTTGATTCAAAAACATGAATGATATATCCAAATTTAATTTATTCCCATGAAGCCACGAGTTTCTAAAGGAGGATGATACTAACTTCAATAGATGTGCAAGCAAAGTGGTGTCATTCTTTGTAGTGCTTAAGTTAGAGGACGAATTCATTAAGGCACCCTTAGAAATGCATAATTTCTGTTTCATTAGACTTAGGAGGTGAATTTTAACTCAGGATGCTATCCTAGTGAGAAAAAGAGATGAGAACATGGATGGCAATGCCTTCAATACCAAATTTTATGGGAAGGAGGCAAACCCACCATAGTCAAAATGCATGTAAGGGGTGGGCATGAAGGCTACCAACTTGGTGGATAATGAGGATTGAGATGTTTCATCGGGTTCACTAGCAGTTGTCTTTGATTTCCATTACAATAAGTCAAGCATAAAATTTTCAGAAATGCATGGAATACACAAGGGCATGGGGCAAACTTGTCATTAACACAATGATAGTGTTGTAACACAAAGGCATTTTTTAGTTGTTAACATCCTACTTCAAATTTGCATGTTGCATCTGGTGCATCACCATGAAGACGACCAACTTTCATCTTACAATCTCAACTACTAATGACTAGTGACTTTGGACATCTGAACTAGGATGTATGAAAGGAGGGTTTATAGTTTCTTCACCTTCCCTTGAGGTTACCCAAAACTATGGGGAAACATATCACTTTGGCCTTGAACCGATGCATTGGTTTTGATTTTGATCGAATAATCAAAAACTTCCCATCTTGAACAATGATTTTCAATACATTCTACAATTAGGAGGGGAAGGGCTTGAATCATCAGGATATCAACCTTCGATACGTCTTATCCTCAAGTTCAAAGTAGATGGCTTCAAGAAAAATGGAACATTGATGGGTGAAAGCACACTTGGACACAAGATTTAGCACACACAGTTAGCTAGTATATACTTATACACATACATCACATGGAGAAGTATGTAAAAGGACCTGAATCCACACAGCTCACTCACGCTAAGTCTAGAAACTAGACGCTTAGTAGTAGTAGGTGTTGTAGCTCTACAAGCTGAGTAGCGCACCAAGTGCTAGAGACAGGACTTCGGTGTGGCTTGAACCACAGGGCGTCCGCCCTGGATGCCTTCTCACTGAGGAACCTCAGTGAAGATGTATGTTGTACATTGTACAAGGTCCAACTACTGGAGGCAGCACTTGAAGATCTGGAGCTGGGAGTGTCTGAAGGTCGGCTGCTTGGGTTGACAACTGAAGGCATAAGTCACTGAGTGACTTGATGGTCCTTTAAGTAGTCTTGAGGCAGGTCCCCCTTTGGATGCTCCTGGCTGGGAGGTTACAGGGAGTTGCACAACCTCCTGGGGTGGTTGCATGACCACGTGGGTGGTTACATAACCACCTAGGTGGTTGCATAACCTCCTGGGTAGTTGCACAACCCTCCAAGGCAGCTGAAGGGTATCCGAAAGATGAAGGGTCAGAAGGAAGCTGAAGGGCCACTGGCAGCTGAAGGGTTAGAGGCTGCCAGTGAGTAGCACTTAGTTCTCTCTTGTGAGGATATGATCTTCAAACCTCAGAAAAAATTCCTTGTAGGATTTTGAGGCCCTTTTAAGGAGAACCCGGCCGCTAAGACTGGTAAATCTCAACAGATGGGAGCTTCTCTTGATTATTCGGTAGATCATCGTGTGAGCGACGTCTTTATCCGTGTTGTGCAGCATGCACNACATTGTACAAGGTCCAACTACTGGAGGCAGCACTTGAAGATCTGGAGCTGGGAGTGTCTGAAGGTCGGCTGCTTGGGTTGACAACTGAAGGCATAAGTCACTGAGTGACTTGATGGTCCTTTAAGTAGTCTTGAGGCAGGTCCCCCTTTGGATGCTCCTGGCTGGGAGGTTACAGGGAGTTGCACAACCTCCTGGGGTGGTTGCATGACCACGTGGGTGGTTACATAACCACCTAGGTGGTTGCATAACCTCCTGGGTAGTTGCACAACCCTCCAAGGCAGCTGAAGGGTATCCGGAAGTTGAAGGGTCACAAGGAAGCTGAAGGGCCACTGGCAACTGAAGGGTCACAGGCTGCCAGTGAGTAGCACTTACTTCTCTCTTGTGAGGACATGAACTTCAAACCTCTGAAAAAATTCCCTGTAGGATTTTGAGGCCCTTTAAGGAGAACCCGGCTGCTAAGACTGGTAAATCTCAACAGATGGAAGCTTCTCTTGATTATTCGGTAGATCATCGTGTGAGCGGCGTCTTTATCCGTTTTGTGCAGCATGCACCTACCAATGTATGCAAGATTCAACATGATGGAAATGGAGATAAAACGTAAGTTCAGCTGTTGATCGCATAATTATTTTTTTAAATAAATGATGCAAAACTTGTATTTAAACATCTTCATCGAGTGCCTTCTGCTTGAGTCTAGTCTTTTCTGCAGATATGACATCACCCTGCATTTAGGAACCATTCCACGTGGGCTATAATTTCAAAATAGTCATCTGGAATCGGCGGGACGCGTTTCATTCCTCACTCATTTTCACATTCCGTATCGGCGCACTCTTGGCTACGTTTGCGAGCTCTCGCGGGCGGACTGCCTCCAAATCATAGAACTAACATCAAAATATGTGCTTACGTGCAGAGGCTTCTTGTCCTGCGTTGGACGAGAAACGCACGTGCCTTGCAGCTACGGTTCGAAGGACTGAGGCCCACCTGGGCCCAACTGTCCAACTGCCTAGTGCCGAACTGCCCAACTTCCCGCTGCCCTTTCAGTCTTACTCTGTGGGCTCTCGAAAGGGGGGGACCAAAACAACTTCACCTGTCAACTGCCCAACAGTAACGTTTTCAACCTTCCTCTTTGCTAGCCCCTTCCTCGGGGCAACCCTGAAGTCCAGTTGTCCATCGAGACATCTGCCGTCGTTGGAACGTGACGCTCACACCGCACACCGCCAACGTACGAAGCCGCCGTCGGAGGGTGTATCACGTTGACGTTCGGCGTGTTGGTGCTGGTGGCGCTGGTGCTGGTGGTGATGGTGATGGCGCTGGTGCTGGTGGTGATGGTGGTGGCGGTGGTGGCAATGCCAATGTGATCGGTCGACATGAATGGTGAACACGTCACTCACAACACGTGTAGGCACATGCTCACACGCCCCTGCTGAGACGTGTCCAGGCCACTGCCCAGTTTCACGCCGGTGCAAGCAATGGCGTTGGGCGAGGTACCCGCCGACGTCAGCAGGGCCCTGCAGTTGGTGCGGGCCAACAGGAACCACGTCTTCATCCTTGTCCTCTTCTGCACGAACGCCTTCACACTGTTCGCCCTCTTCAGGTTGGTTGTGGAACGTGTCAAAAAATTCGGTCCTAGGCCCACGGCTTGCTCGCCCTCGTCAGGCTTTTCTGAAATGTCCAATGCTTTCCTTTAGTTCGTCTGTGCTGCCCAACAAACTTCTCAGAAAGCCCTCACTTGTTCTCATCCGAGCTCCCGACCTTGCCTGAGTTCGTCTGTGCTACATGTTTTTTCTTCTTTTTTTTTCTTTCTCCTTTTTTTCTTCTCAACCTTTTGGACGCATTCCAGAGGATTTGATGTTGTCATTGTTTGCTTCCGCAGCTCAAAGGAAATAAGCAGAAAGAAGGTGTAGACATCTTGTTTCAGCAGGAGTGCGTCATGGACGCTGGAAGCATCCAGAAGAATGAGGACACAGTGTGAAGCATTGCAAAGCATGACAAAGCATTGCAAAGCATGAAAAAGCATGGAGAAGCATGGAAAAACCCGCAGAAGCATGGCAAGCAAATCAGGGTGAAGCAGTGCGAAGCATCGCAAAGGGCCATGAAGCAGCGTGAAGCATCAGGAGACCATAATAAAGCATTGCAAAGGGGCACAAAGCGGAACTATGTGCACTGCACACAGTTCGGCATGTTGCTGAATTGATGCTGCTGGTGCATGTGCCAGACAGGGCGGACCTCTTCCATGCTTGATTCAACCTGAAGACAAGTTTTGTGCTTGGACCAAACAGGAAACACACTTGAGAACTTGGGACTTGGGTTCTCGGTTGTTCCAGATTCCCCTGCAGAAAATTGCGGGGGAATCTGGAATGTTCCTTGCTTGCAGGTGCTTGCCTGTTTGCTGGATTACACTGCGCAATGAGCTGTTTCTGGTAGTTTGCTCCACTGATGTCTTCTTTTTTGCATCATCATCATCGCTCACTGCACTATTGCATTTTGTGCCACAAAAATGCACCACAAATTTGTGGTTCCACAAAATGCACCACAAGTTTATGATGCCACAAAGTGCACCACACATTTGCGGTGCCACAAAATGAACCACAAAAGTTGTGGTTCCACGAAATGCACCACAAAATTTGTGGTGACACACCCCCGCTGGGTTTGAATCTGGTGGGATGGCGGCTCACACATGCAGCAGGACAGAAGACTCGCACACGCCGAGAAAATCAGTTTTGAGATGTTTTTGCACAATGTCTAAGATGCATTGTTTTCTCAATGTGTTGGCATGGTGCTGCTGCACACGGACAGCAAGACGGAAGACTCACATGCGTCGAGAACGGCACGACAGCACGCCGCAGCCGCTGCAAGCGGGGAACCACAGCAGCAGCAGCAACTGCTTCCTCTGCCTCCGCGGCACCATCAGCATCAGCACGTGCATGCGCAGCAGCAGCAGACTTTAGCAGCGTTGCGGCTCACCAACATCACACAGCGCACCTTTGCTCGCGGCCTCGGCCTTCAGGTATCCAAAGTTTTGCACATGTTCGTTCTTCTTCAGCTGTTTGTGTCTCACCCACTGCCGCCGCCACCGCCACCACCACCACCACCGCTGCCGTAGCTGCTGCCGCCACCATCACCACCATTTGCAGCAGTAGCAGCAGCAGGGACAAGAGTGTTGCTGCGCTGTGGCTCACAACAACACTCTCCGCACCTTTGTACGCGGCTTCAGCATTCCGGTAGTTACGCTTCGCCGTAGTTCAAGGAGACTTGCACGATCATGTAGAGAAGGATGAACATTCGCCACAGCAGCACAGGGTGTGTGGAACTCCAATAATGGATGGATGGATGTGGTGGC
>SZWC01025305.1:11589-26708 GCA_023375785.1 Penium margaritaceum
AGGTCTAGACCTATGCGCAGGCACCTCACCGATGAGTGATGCTCCGCGTTCCACTTCTTCCCACACGGGAGTCCACCACCTCGTGGCGTCCGACTCCTCTCCGCGGAACCCCGTTCCGCGGACGTGTGCAAGCAAGGGACACAGCCGGCAGCCCACCTCACTCGGACTTTCGGTTCTTTACGCACTTACACCCATAGCCCGCGAACCGGACTCCGAGAGCAACTGAGGGCAAGAGGGCAATGGGCGGAGCTCAGGAATGAGAGTAGGCCAATGACTTTGATAAAGCTGATTGCGGAGTACATGGAATACTTTGGAAGACAAGCAAGTCTGAGTTGCACTTGTGCTATTGCCAGTGGAGCACTTTTCTACTTGGGATTCCGCACAGCGTGTCTACACGCCGTCGGTCTCATCCCTCTCACACCATCCTACTTCCTCCAATTTGGACTCCACGCAGTGCGGCTACGCACCGCGGATCTCGTCCCACTCACACACACACACACACACACACTGCCTATCTTCTGCTGATCATGTTCTCCACCCGCGGTTCGTGCAGGCGGTTCTTCGTGTTCTTCCTTGAATCTTCGTCTTCCGCGGTGCGTCTCCCGGGACTTCTTCGTGATTGATGCTTGGTCGCTTATGCTGATTGGACGTTTTCTCCCCTGGTTGCTCAGTTCCTCCGCAGTTCTGCCTGTGCTTTGTCAGTAGCCGCGGATTTTACTGCGACTTGTCCCTGTTCCCTTTGCACTGTGGCTCTTCCCTCCACTGCTTCCCGCCTTGCCCTAAGTTCTTCGACTTGAGAAGAACCGCCGCAGACGAGTTATTCGCCTGCAGCAGACTTCCCATCAATGCCCTGGCCCTTGCCTCCCCCGGATCCGCGCTACCCCTCGCTCAACCGCATCCGCGGGAGCCAGCATTTTGTGCGCGGATCCTCTTCCTCCTTGGTCTCCATTCCGCGGGTTACTTCTTTTGCGGAGCTGCGGCAGAGTTGTGCGTGACACTCATGCCCCCAACCCCCCCCCTTTTTCGAGACTCTGTCCCATAGTCTCTCAACGCATTTTCTGCGTGAAGTGCTTGCGGGGCTTGGGGCGACCCCGCTCTTGGCACGGCCGGCAGTACTTTTCCACCGTTCCTCTCCTCCGCTTGAGCTTCACTGCACACTTGTCATGGACGAATAGCCGGCATCCTTCACACCGCGCTCTGATTATGGGTGCGCCGACCAAGTTTTTGCATGAGGAGCAATGTGGCGCGCGCTTGTACTTTTGGTAGCTTGAGCATCGGTAGATCCGTTTGCCTTCGCTACTCCGCCTCACCTCCTTGGCGCAAGGCTCATGTGCAAGGCCTCCGCAGTGCTCACACCGGTAGACTGACCCCTCAAGCCGACCAAAGCAGTTGTCTCCCGTGTAGATGCGCTTGTTGGAGAACTTCCATTTCATCCTCCGCGACTTGTTGCGGCAGGTGCCGCAGGTCCAGATGCCCTCCTTCCCGCGCTTGCCACACCACAGGTGGCACATGGTCCGACACATTCCGCAGGGTTTGCCGAACTCGGTCAGCTCTATTTCACACCCTTCGCTGAGTGGGGCCAAAGTTTCAGTGGCGTAGGATAGTGAGGCTCCCTCTTCCACAATGTCCACTCCCACACATCTTTGACACTGCCCTGCCCATACCGAGCTGCCCGTTACTAGGCAGCCTTGATGAGCCATCCGGCCACACTGGGTGTAGCGCTCCCCCGTGCGGACAGCCTTTATGCAGGTGGGGCAGTTTTCTGCGGCAAGTGCGGGCGGCTCCTGTTCTTCCTCATCCTCCGAATCCACCTCCTCTCCTTCTGCGGTGACACGCGGCGACTTCCGGATCCCGTGCTCACGCTCGAACTCTTGGCGGCACTTCCGACACTTCTCTCTTCCGCTCCGTTCTCCCTTCGCGTTCCGCGGCTGCTCCAGGCACTTGTCGCATATCCTTCGGTGGCATCCTTCACAATCCTGCACCCGTCTGCCCCAGCGGTGCCCACATTGGGCACACGTCTGGCGTGCTTTTTCTTTCTGGGCCTGTTCCGCCGCTGCCATCCGACCTTCCTTTTGCCATTGTCGCATGGTGGCCCCTGTTGCCATGCGAGGTCCTTGCCGCGCCCCTGCTGCCTCCTCTTCCTCTTCTTCCTCCTCCTCATCGGGGTCCCATCCCCCTCGCGCCTCTCCTCCCCCGGAGCCTGGGCCGGCTCCGCCGCCTCCTTCCTTTTTCTGCTCTGCTTCCTCCCCCTTGCCTTCACTCATGCACCGCAGACAGGTGCGGTTCCAACCAATGTAGCTCTTGGCCAGCCCCTGGTGCACGGGCTGGCCGCAGACGCGGCAGACGACTTTCAGGAGCTTCTCCTTGGGCAGGGTCTCCCCGCAGACTGCACAGGGTCCCGTGTAAGCAGCCAGGGCGCAGGGGCTCATGGTGACATTCTTCCGTGGGGCGTCGGTGACCCTTTGTGGGGTCATTTCTCCGCTTCCCGTCTGTTGTGATCTTGACTGTTGTTGTTCTTGCTGCTCCTGTTGTTCCTGCTGCTCCTGCGGTGCTGGCTGCTGCAGGCCCCTCAATTCTTGCTCTTCCTGTTCTTGTACCGTACGTCCTTCTTCCGCGGAGACCTCCTGCAGGTCAGAGCTGTCCGTCGGTTCCTCCGGAGGTTCCTGACTCCACACTTCCTCCTGCTCCGACACCTGGGTCTCGCACTGCTCCAGTACCTCCTCCGTGCGCCACCCCCTTGATCCCTTGCGCGCCTCCAGCGGAGGGAGTTCTCCACCCGTGCCGGGTATGTGCGTTTGCCAGGCTGGGGGCAGCAAGACGAACTCTGTCGCAGGGTAGCTCCGTTCGCTCAATCCGTCTGGTCCTTCCAGCCACACTCGTCCCGCGTCCACCGTGGCCACGCGGTACACTTGCTGCGCCTCTTCTGCTTCACGCCCTGCGCCTGGGAAGGGGCCGAGGTACACCAGGTTCCCTTCCTCAATTGCTCCGTGGTTGAGGCGTCGGTTGGCGGCATCACATCCACGCCAAGCCGAGACTGAGGCCCGGAGTTGTGCCTCTGCCCTTACCGCGGCGGTCTTCCGGCATCACGCCCGGTACCACTCCTGCACTTCCTTATCCCTCGCCAGCTCCCGCTCCTTCTCTGAGCAGCCATCTTGCTGCTGCTCCTGGTCCAGCGGCAGCAGTAGTGGGGGTTGCGGCATGCCAAGTGCCGCGCGGGGAGGCTGCCCAAAGAGGAGGGTAGGCGGCGAGAATGTGGTGGCACGGCTAGGGGTAATGTTCATGAAGTGGGCGGTCATTTTGAGGGTTTCCCCCCAATCTTTGGCCTCCGCGGTGGCCACTGCCCGCTCCAGAATCTCGTGTAGCCGCTCGACCTGGCCCTGGGATTGAGGTCGGTATCGCCCAGAATGCACATGCTGCACTCCCCACTCCGCGAGCTCCTCGCGGAATGCTCCCGCGAACTCGGTGCCGTTGTCACTGTGCACCACGTGACACCCTCCGAATTTTTAGAACAGAATGAAGCGTGCCGGGCGCTCAGAGGACTTGTCATGAATGGCCCGGACCCACATATACTTGGTGAAGTGGTCCACCGCTGCAATCCAGTACCGCTCTCCTTGGGCGCGGCGAGGACGGGGTCCATGGAAGTCAACGATGATGCAGTCCAATGGCTCACCGATGGGGGAAGGCAGGAAGAGCGGCATGTCCCGCGGCATTATCTTGCGGTGGCGCTCACATAGCGCACAGTGTTGCACCACGTCTTTCACAACCGCTAGGAGGTTTGGTATGTGCAGGATGGGGGTGAGGCGCTCCTTGAGTGCCTAGACGCCAGTGTGGTGGTGTTGATGGTATGCTTCGACCACCGCTCGTTGCATGGTGGGTGGGGGCACCCACAAGACCTGTGGCTTGGTCCGCCACAAACGGCCACCTTCCCACGCGTACTGTTTGCAGGTGACGGCGAGATCATCCTTCTTCCTCCTGTCATATTCTACCCCCATCCGCACCCCCAGGTCTTTGTACACCTTGTCCGTCTCCACCTTCTGTTGTTCCTTGGTTGTGGCGCGGAGCAGGATGTGCGCGGCTTGCCAGATCCTCCAGTCCTGCGTCTCGGCGGGCTTCTCCTTTACCACCTTTCCCGCGGCAGCTTCTCCCTGCTTCCTCTTCTTCTCCTTTTCCAGCGCCGGCAGCCCCTGGGCTCGCCTTGCGTCTTGCTCTGCCTTCATCGCCTGCAAGCGCTGTTGGTTCTTTTCGTCATAGACGGGAGGTTCCCTGTCCCAGCTGTCTGGGGCAGGGAAGATGCGCAGAATCCCTACCGTGCGGAGTTCCCCTTCATCCCATTGGCTTCGCAGGCTCGTTTTGGGCACTGCCCCATGTCATCGACCTCGTGCTCCGCGGACTTCGCCCTCCTCTGGTTCTGCCTTTTGTTCTGGTGCTGCCTCAGGGAGTCGCACCAGGCCCCGCCCCTTCATGATTGGCTGGTCCTCGTCAGGTGGTGGTGACTCGCTGAGCTCGGAAATCACCACCCCACTTGCCTTCTGTTTTACCGCAGTCACCGCGACGTCTTCTTTGATCCCCTGCTTGTGTTGCGATGCGGCGCCCGTGCCTCCCAGGAGGGGTTGAAGTTGGGTCGGGACCGATCCGGCAGGCATTGGGACATTGTGGGATACTGCCAGGAGCAGCTCCATTGCTTGGGCGACGCTCTGCTGTACTTGTGCGAGCTGCTCCAGGTCAACAGGCTGGCGTATTTCTGTGTCGGTTCGGATTTGTTTGCTGCGCTTGGCGGGGGTGATAGTGGTGGAGCTGTCTTCAACGGTCCGCTTCCCTTTTCCTTTGCGGTGGGATGTTGGTGTGGTCTCCGCGGACGGCGCCTGTTTCCCCGCAGCGGAGTCCCTCTGTGGCTCAACCTCCCGGCTGACTGGCGTCGTGTGAGCTGGGGCCACCTGTTTTCCAGGAACCGCGGATGCTGTAGCCCTTCTGGCTGCACGCTGGAGTTTGGCCCTCCTCTCGAGCAGAGCAGGGGACAGGGTCGGAAGTGAGGTGTTCTTCCGTACTTCCCTTTTGGCTGCCGCCACCCTGGCGGATGCAAGCACGTCCTCGGCTCGTCCTTTGCTTTCTACCCGTGCCCCCTCCTGCTGTTTTGCCGCCTGTGCTCCTGCCGCTTGTTTTGCTGCAGCTGCTGCTTCCCCTGCATGCGCTGCCTCAACCTCCGGGACGGTCTTTGTCTCTTGTCTTGTCACGCCTTTCATTCCTGCTTCGCGTTCCGCAGCCGCTTTGTCCCCCGCGATCACAGCTTCCACCACGGCTTCTACTTCTTGCGCCGCCCTCTGCTCCGCTGCAGCTTCCGCCTTCCGCCTCCGTTCTTCTGCCATCTCGTGCCAAAGTGTCCGCAGCCGCTCCCTCATGCTTGTGAGATTGGGGGAGTCGTGGAAATACTCCTGCGCCTCTTCGGTTTCAATGTGGGTGCGGTTCTTCTCCTCCCGACACACGTTGATCGCTTCTCGGGCCCAGTGACGTACCGCTTCTTGTGTTAGTGCCGTGTGTGTTCCTTGAAGGGATTTCCACAACCCTTCGGCTACCGCGGTCACGGCCCGTTGGCGCATGGTGCTGTCTTGAGTCAGCTGCCAGGCGTTGGCGATTGCGGCGAACCAATGCTCGTGCTGCTGCTCCGCCGCAGACATGGCTGCCAGCTCCGCTGCTGTGTACTACAGTCCCCACCTGCGAGAGGTGAGCCCGAATAGGTAGCCCCACCTCCAGAGTTCCGCCGTTGTCTTGCGGTCCGGTACTTCCATCGTTCCTACCGGCATGCGGGCGGCGTGGTATATAGTGAGTGCCCGGGCACGCTCCTGGAGTAGATGTACATAGCGGCGTGTGGGATCCGCGGTCTGGTCACGGCGGACCAGGAGCCACCATTCGCGGGTAGCACCCACGTTATGGTCAGGTTGTACCGTGTCCAGGAGCGTCGCCACACCTGCCATGGCCTGCGCTGGACGAAGGTTAAGGAGGTCGCGGAGCACCGAAAGGAGACGCTCGGCCCCCGCTGTCTCCAGCAGCTGTATCTGTCGTGCTCGCGGCCCCAAGGCAAGGGCGGTCTTGGCCGCTCCCTTTAGGGCCACTTGCCAGGCGGGGTTGAAGAAAGAGTCTCCTAAGCTTGCGCGGACTACCTCCGGGAGTTCATCAAGTAGGTGAATGACAACACTGCCCACCACGTCCAGCAGGTGGTCAGCCTTGGGGTGTTCTCCACTGTCCCCAGAGCTTTCCTCCAAGCGTGTTTGTGCACCCTCCATGATTGTTCCGGCGCTGAGCAGGGGCTGTGGAATTCCGCGTGAGGCCGGTGGAGAGGAGGAGTGCGCGGTTGGTGCAGAAGGGCCGGGTGGTGTCGGTGCTCCTGCAGGTGGCGTTGTCGCCGGGGACGCAACAGGGCCAGATGGCAGAGGCGTCCTGGGTGACGCTGCTGCTACTGCTGCGGCAGGGCTTGGTACCGGGGGTGCTCCAGGGGATGCGTCTACGTTTGGTGCCACGGAATGATCTGGTGCCGGAGGTCCTCCAGGTGATGCTGCTGCCTTGGACGCCGCTGAAGCTTCCGGTGCCGCGGAAGGGCCTGGTGCCGGCGGGGCTTCAGATGTCATCACCACTGCTGGTGCCGCGGAGGGAACTGGGGCCGGAGGGGCTCCAGGTGATGCTACTGCCAACGCAAAAGGGGCTGGTGCCGTCGCGAAAGGGCCTGATGCTGGGGGTGCTCCTGGAGTTGCACCGGGTGAGGCTGCTACGGCTGGTGACGCGGACCTTCTTGCGCCAGTTGTGACACGGCCCGTGGACTGTCGTCAGAAGGTCCGTCTCGTGGTACGCTCACCCCTCCCGTTCGAAGGCGCGGACCCCGCGCCGGAAGGGCGAGCCATGGCGGATGCTGTGCCGCGGGTGGTACTGGAATTGCGAGTGATGCGGCGGGTGAACTGAGTGCCAGTGGCGGGTGGCGTGAGAACCATGGGAGAAAGTACGGAGAGTGGTCGAGCCGAAGTGAAGAGCGGGGTGAACGATCGAATGCCGGCAGCAAAAATGAGACTGAGAATGCCCGCTCCGAGCAATATATCCGCCTGGCGCGGCGCGAGCCAGTCGGCCGCCAGGAGCATGTCGTATGTGCGGACGTCACATACCTGCACGGTGTGCGGCGCATGCACGTTGGCGACCTGGATGGGAAGGGCCTCGATTTGTCCGATGGGTGCATCGATGGCTCCGGTGGAGATGGAGAAGCGGAGCGGAGTAGGTATGATGAGATGGTCAAGGCGCAGGGTGCGGGCCATCCGCAGTGCGATGGTGGTATGAGTGGCGCCAGTGTCCACGATGGCCACGAACTTGCGGCCACATACCCAGACATAGCACCATGCCACGTGGACCTCGTCCGGTGTTGGTGGACCGGGGACCAATGGGGCAGGGGCCCATGTGCATGGCGCACGGGAGGCATCTTCTCGGACGCAGGAGTGTGCTGTGACGATTGCATGGGCCACCATGCTGACACCTGTATCACGGGTGAGGGTGCGAGAGAGGCGGATGCCGACGGGGGAGAGAGAGGGATTGTGGGAGGAAAAGAGTGCCTGGAGTCGCTCCGTAGACGCGGGGGAATGAAGGAGGAAGTCGACTAGGGAGAGGGGGTGACACGTGTCAAGAAGAGGGGAGGCCGAGGGTGAGGGGGGACATTGTAGGGGATGCGGTGGCAATCGGTGCAGCCGTGGGAGTCCAGCGGGATGGTGGCCGAGAAGAGCGAGGAGGAATGTGTGCTGCGACCTCCTCCAATGTCCATCCGCGGATGGTGGGGTTGAAGCGGCGGGCAAGCTGAAGGCCAACAGCAGGGAGAGTAGGGAGGGTCTCCGCGGCGCCCGAGCACTCAGAAGGCTCTAGCTCAGACAGGAGTTGGTACGCGACCGCGGATTCCTCCTCCGTGAATTCGCGAGCGACGCCCTCCCACTGGGGCTCAGCATCCGCGGGGGGGGGGGAGGTAGCTGCATGAGGAGACTCCTGGAGGTTATCTTGTGGGTCTGTGGGGTGCGGCCAGTCTTCGCGTGGGAGGCGGCTGAGAGCATCCGCGTTGCGGTTGGCGAGCGCTGGCTGATACTTGATTTTCATATTGTAGCCTTGCACGAGGAGGGCCCACTTGGCCAAGATGCCCTCATGGTTCTGCGTCGTGAGCAGCCACTGCAGCGCCTGATGATCCGTCAAGACCATGAAAGGCTTCCCGTTCTTGATGTAGTCACGGAAGTGTTGGAGAGCCCACAGCACAGCCAAGCACTCGCCTTTCACCGGTGGGTAGTTCTGCTCACCGTCAGTGAGGGCGTGGCTGGCATATGCAATCACCCGCTGGATCGGTTCCTGGACCGACTGTGACAGGACCGCGCCAAGGCCTTCCCGCCACCAGTCGGTTGTGATGGCGAAGGGGAGGTTGAAGTCGGGGAATTCCAGCATAGGCGCGGTGACCAAGCGATGCTTGATTTCTGCCCAAGCAGCTGCACACTCCGGAGTCCACTCAAATGGGATGTCCTGATGGGTCAATTGCTGCAGCGGGCGGATGATACGTGCATGGTCGCGGACGAACTTGCGATAGAAGGAGAAAAAGCCCAGGAAGATCTTAACCTGCCTCGCAGTAGTGGGTTGGCACCATTCTTGGATGGCGGCGATTTTTGTGGGGTCGGTTTTGATGCCGTCCGCACTCATGACAAAGCCCAAGAACTCCATCTCCGCGGCGCCAATGGAACACTTGGCGGCCTTGAGTTTAAGGTTCGCAGCGCAGAGTGTAGCGAAGACGGCGGAGAGGGAGGAGAAGAGATCCTCGAAGCTGTGAGCGGCAACCATGATGTCGTCGATGTAGCAGCTCACATTGGGAATACCGCGGAGGGTTGAATCCATGACGCGCTGGAACGTGGCGCTTGCATTGCGGAGACCGAAGGGCATGCGGGTGAAAGCATAGAGGCCTTCAGGGGTGACAAAGGCCGTTTTGACGATGGAGTCCGGGTGCATGGGGACGGCGTGGAAGGCTGCCTTGACGTCGAGCTTTGCAAACCATCCGCGCCCCTGATGACGCTCCTGTATGTCGACGATCAGCGGCATGGGGTAGGCATCCTCTTCGGTGACACGGTTGAGGTCGCGGAAGTCCACGCAGAAGCGCTTGGAGCCGTCCGGTTTTCCGACGATGACCAAGTTTGCACGCCAAGGGCTGACGATGGGCACGATCACGCCTTGTGCCTTCAACTCCGCAAGACCGTCATTGATGATCTGTTCTTGATCCGGGAGAATTCGGCAGACCTGTTTAACTGCGGTAGCTGAGCCAGTGTTGATGACATGAGAGGCGTTGACTGCTCCAAGGTCCATCGCGGACCCAGCAAAAATGTCGGCGAAGGAGTCCAACATATCCCGGAAGTCTTGCTTATGGGATGGTGAGAGACGTGGGTGAAGGATGTGGTCCCACCGCGGTAGTGGAGGTGGCAGTCGTTCTCTGATGGGATAGAAGTCATCGTCATCGTCTAAGGGAAGGCCTGGTCTGAATGCGTGTTCGCCTTGCTGCCATAACCCCAGCAGGTTGGCGCGCACCCCTGCTTCCGCATGCTCCGCGGAAAGTTCACGCCACTCTCCGATGTGGACCTGTTCCGCATCCAGAACATCATCTGCCAGTGCCAAGTTGCTCCGGGAACATGCAATGGCATCTTCCTGCGCCGCATCAGAGAGGGAGAAGGTTGGGGCATCGGCTACCGGCACCGTGACACGATCGCCCACGGTGATGAGGGCGTACTCTTTTGTGCCCGTGGCGGATGTGAGCTGCATGACGCCTAGGGAAAACAGAAGGTTACCGTGTCGCGGAAGGAGATAGTCCATGCCTAGGAGAATGTCATACGTCCGCGCCTGGGTTACTCGGACATCCATCGGTTCATGCAGAGTCCCCAGCTGCAAGGGCAGGCCCCGTGCTTCACCATCCCCGTAATCTAGCCCTCCTGCGGAGTTACTGAACAGCCGCCGCGTTGGGATGATGCGGTCTGTCCATCCAATGAGACAGAGGACGCGGAGGGCCACAGTAGTGTGAGAAGCCCCTGTGTCGATGATGGCCAGGAACTTGCGGCCACAGATCCAGACCACACAGCAGGCTACCTCGTAGTGGTGTTCATCGCGGCGGGGTGGTTCCAGGGGTTGTGGTGCCCAGCCCCATTCTATCTCTTCCGTAGTTAATGCGGGCGGTGCATCTGCCACAACACGTCGGGTATTCTGGGTGCCGTGGGGCGGAGTGGTGCAGGCAAGGGAGATGCCCACGGTCTGGAGACGATGATTGGCTGTGGTGAATTCCTCTCTGAGCCGCGGGGCCAACTCGGGATGAAGGCGGAGGAAGTCAAAGAAGTTCACAGAGGCAATGGGAGTGGTGAAAAGTTTGTGGACTGGGTCAACGGAGTCAGCTGCAATGGTGGGAGTAGGCTGAGATGCAGGCGAGTTGTGCGCAACAGCTGGGAGCACCGTAGGCTCAGGGTCTGGTTGGCGGCGCTTCTTTGGGGGTCGCATGGAGCGGGCCGTTATGGCCTCTTGTAGCCGGGCCTTGGCAGCTTCCGCTCGTCGCCGCAGGTCATCCTGTAGCTGTGCAGCCTCCTGTAGATCCCATCCGCGGAGTTTGATTCGGCGGGCGCGTGTGATGAGCTCCGTCTCCTCCGATGTTAGTGCCACCTCGGTAGTCTCATCCTCCGCCATGGGCAATCCCAGCTTCATATTGCGAGCGCCGGTCGTGGGGTTTTGTAGCGGATTTGGCAAGATACCCGGACCCGTGCCCTGAGTCGCCTGTGCCTGTCCCGTGGGGGACGGATGTAGTGGTTGTAGCTGCTGCTGTTGTTCTGGCTGATGCTGCTGCTGTTGGCCCGGCCACGCCTGGTTGTAGTACTGCTGCCACTGCTGGGCCATAGGATCCTGGGAAATTGGCTCAGGGCGCGGAGCCACTTGTCGCTTGCGAGGGCAGTCCCGAGCGATGTGTTCCAGGCTCTGGCACGTATAACAGGCTTTCGGCTTCTGCTGCTGCGGAGGTGGAGTGGGTGAAGATGAGGGTGTGTGGGTATTGGTGCCCTGGTATTGTCGGGTCGACCGCTGTCTGGTGAAGATAGCCGTAGCGGTCCACACCGCATCTTGCAAGGATGGGTAGCGGTCAGCTATCATGAGACTGCTGATCTCATCCGGAAGCGCGCGGATGAGGTTCTGCAACAGAACCCACAGTGGCAGGCCTTCCCCCTGCGGACTCTTGGCCACAGAGGCCCAAGTCAGGAACTGGTCCAAGAATCTGCGAATGTCCTCGTCTTTGCGCATGACCTCCTTCTCAATCTTTCGCAGCGCCTCTTCTTTTGTCAGTTGTTTGAAGCGTTCTATGAGTGCGTTGCCAAAATCCTCGAAAGATGGAAAAGGTGCTTGGCATTGTACCAGTCTTCTGCCGCTCCTTGAAGGTGGAGTTCCGCGGTGGCGAGACAGAGGTCGGGCGGAATCCGGCCGATGCTAGCATAGGAATGATTTGTTTGAGCCAGACCCAGGGGTCTTCCTCCGAGGCGCCTTTGAAGGGGTCCAGTCGGGGAATGTTGGCGGGCTCGGAACGGATGTATTGCAGCTGCGGGATGGTGCTGCGGTTAGTCGTCAATGCAGTCGCAGCATGTGGCGGGGGAAGGGCTGCAGGTGGGGCTGCGGAGTATCCACTCGTAGGGACCATCATCTGGAGCTGCCCCGCGGGCATGGGAAGATTTGTTTGCGTGGGAGGGAGAGGCATGTACCAGGAAGAGGCAGTGGTTGTGGAGGCGGTGTAGGGTGTGGAGAAGAATGCTGTCCCAGGCGGCAGAACCTAGGTTCCCTGTGCCGGTGGTGCCGCTGTCTGCGGTACCCAGTACATCTGAGCCGGTGGAACCGTAGCCGCGGTATGGAGAGGAACTGCCGCTCCAGCGCTGGTGGTTGGGTGCGGATTCCCTTTCAGCTGCTGTGGGGGCAGGTACAAATGGCTCTGTGCAGTTTGTTGTGGTACTGGCAGCGAGGCCTGGGGAGGTGCCCCAACTGGCATTGTTCCAACCGGCTGCTGGTGGTGGAGCTGCTAGTAGGTGGGCATGGGTGGCTGTGGGATTATGTTGGGTGCGAGCGTCTGCGGCACCGTTCCCACCGGCATTGGACCCATCTGTGCTGTGTCTGGGTCGTCCACAGGGCTGGCGTGGCCGCAGGGGGTTGCGTCATAGTCATCGGCTGTGTTCCGCCTGCGGTCGTCTGCCGCTGATGACTCGTAGGTTGGGTCCCGGTCAGTAGAGGCTGGACTGTATTCCATTGGTGGTTGGCTCTTCCTCCGGGCTGAGACATCTGCTGTGGCGGCTGCGTGAATGTGGAGGGCCCTGCCATCACCCCCATTTGCATCGTGAGCTGCGGTGGCGGATGCGCTGGCTGCTGCAATCCCGCCGCAGGCAGATGCGGCATGGCCGCCTGCATGGTGCTAATCATCATCTGCTGCTGTGGTGGTGTACTTGGCGTTGGCGGCTGCGGGGGCGCCCCGGTTGGTAGGGTGACCGGGTTTGGCTGTGACACGGGGAGCTGTTGCGCCGTGTTTGCCTGCCCACCCCCCATGTGCTGCTGCCACGGATATCTCGGTGGCTGGGCCACTCCGACCACGTGGAATTGCGCGGCTGCCCCTGTGGCCACTGTTCCCACAGTCAGAGGGGTCTGACTCACGGAGAAGTGGCTCATTGGTGACTGTGCGGCTCTTGGTAATGGTGAGGGCATCCCCATCCGCATGTTCCCCGTAGGCTGTTCTGATGTGGCCATCTGCTGCTGCTGCTGCAGGCTGTGCACAGGAGGTTCCGCGGCCGGAATCCCCAGGATTGCTCCCTCCGGCTGATGCGGCTGGTTCATATCCTGTGGAATCCCAAGGGGAGGGGCGGGGAGTCCCACTAGCTGCGGCTGCGCTGAGATCTGCTGCTCGTCTGGTGTAGGTGCCTCGGGGATCCCAGAATCCCCGGGGCTCAGCGGTACGGGTTGCGGATGCGCGGGCAGGTGTGCGGGCTGCGACTCCGCTCCGCCCGCAATCTGCTGTTGCCCGCCCCGTCGCCGATACACCAGTCCGCGATAGGCCTCGAGTCCTTCACCACTGGAGGACACCTCCAGTGAAGGTGGTGCAGCGGAGAACCACTGCGCCCCAAGCGGCTCGTTCTGCTGGCCCTCTTGTCCCTGCTGGTGCTGGACCGATCCATGGCTGTCGGAGCTGTGGACACTCTCCACCTCCACGTGTTCGCCCAGCGCATCCATAGTGCGGCGACAGTGTAGCTGCTATAGCAACTCAGTCACTCGTCGGTGCTGGACAAGGGGATCGGGGCCTGGTGAGGAACTGACTGGCGTTTGGGACGGTACTGGTGAGGAGTCCTTGCTCCCTACGTGGGTCGCGGCCCGTTGTGGTAGGAAGCACCGCGCCGATGGTTGCTGCTGCCGACGCCCAGTGTCCTGATGCACAAAGCTGGCGGCCGACATCAATGGCTGATCTGAAAGGCACGTGCAGTTCTGCTGGCAAAGAGCAAAGAACTATCCAAGCTCACCGCACCATGACACTGATACCCCCAATTTTGCCGCGTCCCTGATTTTTCCGCGGACAGCTACTCTCCGCGGATCTTCGCGGAACATGCACTTCACTACTACTATTTGTCCACAAGTGAGCAGCAAGACAGTTGTCACCTTCAGGCTAGGGGCTATTCCGCGGACCACGGGTTTGGGACTGCTGCGCATACACCTTAATGAGAAGTGACACTCCGCGGCCCACTAGAGTACGGCAACCCACAATGACAAACTTCCGATTATCAGCTATTCCGCGGACCACAGGTCTAGACCTATGCGCAGGCACCTCACCGATGAGTGATGCTCCGCGTTCCACTTCTTCCCACACGGGATTCCACCACCTCGTGGCGTCCGACTCCTCTCCGCGGAACCCCGTTCCGCGGACGTGTGCAAGCAAGGGACACAGCCGGCAGCCCACCTCACTCGGACTTTCGGTTCTTTACGCACTTACACCCACAGCCCGCGAACCGGACTCCGAGAGCAACTGAGGGCAAGAGGGCAATGGGCGGAGCTCAGGAATGAGAGTAGGCCAATGACTTTGATAAAGCTGATTGCGGAGTACATGGAATACTTTGGAAGACAAGCAAGTCTGAGTTGCACTTGTGCTATTGCCAGTGGAGCCCTTTTCTACTTGGGATTCCGCACAGCGTGTCTACACGCCGTCGGTCTCATCCCTCTCACACCATCCTACTTCCTCCAATTTGCACTCCACGCGGTGCGGCTACGCACCGCGGGTCTCGTCCCACTCACACACACATTGCCTATCTTCTGCTGATCATGTTCTCCACCCGCGGTTCGTGCACGCGGTTCTTCGTGTTCTTCCTTTAATCTTCGTCTTCCGCGGTATGTCTCCGGGGACTTCTTCGTGATTGATGCTTGGTTGCTTATGCTGATTGGACATTATCTCCCCTGATTGCTCAGTTCCTCCACTGTTCTGCCTGTGCTTTGTCAGTAGCCGCGGATTTTACTGCGACTTGTCCCTGTTCCCTTTGCACCGCGGATCTTCCCTCCACTGCTTCCCGCCTTGCCCTAAGTTCTTTGACTTGAGAAGAACCGCAGCAGACGAGTTATTCGCCTGCGGCAGACTTCCCATCAATGCCCTGGCCCTTGCCTCCCCCGGATCCGCGCTACCCCTCGCTCAACCGCATCCGCGGGAGCCAGCATTCTGTGCGCGGATCCTCTACCTCCTTGGTCTCCATTCCGCGGGTTACTTTTTTTGCGGAGCTGCGGCAGAGTGATGCGTGACACACACACACACACACAAATACACAAATCCACAAAACACCCACACACACACACACACAAACACAGACACACATACACACACATACAGACATACACACACACACACATACCTACACACATACAGACACACACACACGCGCACACACACACTCATACACATACACACATACACACACACACATACACACTCCCACACATAGACAAACATACACACACAAATACACACACACACACATACACAAATACAAACACACACACACAAGGCACAAACACACACATACACACACACATACACACACACATAC
>SZWC01025308.1:20861-35230 GCA_023375785.1 Penium margaritaceum
GGGCGGGCGGGCGGGCGGGCGGGCATGCAAAGCTGGAAGATAGGCGACCGGGCCGGCGGACGGGCGACTGGGCTTTCAACCAGCCGGCTGGGTGGGTGGGTGGGTATGTGGGTGAGTGAAGCTGACTTGTCGAAGGGGTGTGCCATGACGGCGCCTGCCAGCTTAAGGTCGGCCTTAGCCACCTCCATGGCTTCCTTCATCTCTGCCGACGCGTCCGCCATCTTCTCCTTCATCTTAGACCCCATGCTCGTCCCCCCCCCCCCTTGCCAATCTTGGCTGTGGCTACTGCTGCTGTTGCTCTCTCAAACACAGACTTTCGTGGAGGTAATGGGCCAAGCCCGATCTAAACTCCCACCAGGGGGGGGGGGTGTCAATGTCTGCTCGGAGGAGACTGCTCCTACTCCCCACTTCCACAAACCCCAGCGGCTGTGTCTAAGGCAAGTCTGCTTCGCCGTTCCCCTTTTCGTTGGACTACGCCGCAACCCCAGTCAGGACTCTGTAAGTCCGCCGGGGGCTGCGACGTTGGTGGCAGTGGTGGTAACGGCGGCGCTGCTGCTGCTGCTTCTGGTGGTAGTGGTGGTAGTGGTGGTAGTGGTTGGCACTGGGTCTAGCTTTTCCGGAGGCAGTCGTCGTAGCTTCGCCGTCCCGTGTCCCGGAATCTTGAGCGTAGTCGCTGTGCGTGTGCTCGCGCAGGCGCGTGGCGTGTGTGCCTTCCTGCTCACTCGCTCCGCGCGCTTGCTGCGTTGCCTGGGCAAGCTTGAGGCGAGGGATCGACTCGTGCGCCAGTGCTCGGCCGCGTCTACAGGCAGGGAAAAGCCCCCCCCCCCCCCCCCCCCCCCCCCCCTCCCCTCCCCGTGCGTGACGAGGTTGTGGTCCGCGTTCCATGCCTGCTCGCGTGGGTTGCTTCATTGCTCGCTCTCTTCGACTCGACTGGTTGCCAATGTGCTTCCCTTTCGCTTGCCCTGCATACGGCAACGAGATCCATCCCAGTAGCAGAACTGCTTCTGGAGGCTACTAGCAGCAGTCTTCCCCTCACTGAAGGGAAGGGCCTCACCGACGCCCCCAATTCCTTCACCCTCCCCCCACCGCCCCCATCTCCTATCGACGCTTACCATCCCTTCAGCACGTCCTCATTTGCAAGGAAAACCTAGACGCCTGGAACGGGCCCGCCCGTCAATTGCGCCTCTCATGTCTCCGCCTGGGGGCCGGCGTGCAAGGAAGAGGAGCGTGTGTGGGTAGTGCAACCTCCATTTCTTCGAATGCGGTGCCAGCCTGACGCTCTGAGCAACGCGCATGCACGCACGCATGCTTGGGTGGCCCTAATGCGGTTCGTGCGTGCCATCATGCGCTTCGGCTTGCCTCGGCAGACCCTGACATGTGGCCGCGAATGCGGAATCGCGGCAAGTAGAGAGGGGGGGGGGGGGGGGGGGGGGGGGGGGGGGGGGGGATAAGATGGCGCCTTCTGCTGTGGGGGCATGAGCGCGAAATGTAACGTCCGCAGAATGAATCGACCGCGCATCGGCATGCACATGCACATGCAAATGCACATGCACATGCACATGCACGGTTGAGAGGGCAGGACGAACTGCGTCACTGCGCTTGGATTCGTCGACTGAACATGCACGCATCCTTGGATGTAGCAACTACTCACCGCCTGTCGGAGCGCATGATCCAGACCTATCCGATTACTACTCGGATAAATTGATCTAGGGGCCAAGGTTTATCAAATGTCTCAACGCGAGGACCCGCATTGCCGGATCCATCAGTAAGGGAGCCCGGATTTCGGCGGCAACCAACACAAGGGCCCTTTTGAAACCTTCGCGATTAAAATCTGCCAACTGTTGTACCGGCTGGTGACTCCTCGTCGTGAGAAGAAATCAGCCCGCTGCATGGGCCTGTGGTTCGGCATGGAAATCATCTAGTCGTCGAGCACCATCTGGAAAAGGTGTTTGAACAAAGCAAACTAGCGTGATAAAGGAAGTTTTAATATCAAATTTGAGCGCCAAAAAGTTTTTGCTGATGACTCGGCCTTCGCTCTGGTCGGTCAAGAGTTTGCGACAACACTGGACTTCGCCGAGATTCTCACAAGCAGGATCCGTTCGGAGGGCCCTGTCGTCACTGAGATCAAACGGTAGGGCTCCATGGCTGATGAGATTGGCGGTCGGGGCCCATTCGTTGACGATGGATAGAAAAGGGCTTCCTTATGGAGCCGCTTCATCAAACGCGACCCGTGGTCGAACTACCCTTACTATTCTCATTTTTGGCCCCCGTTCGTAACCGACTGAGGCGGGGGTGCTAACTCAGCACCAAAGAAGCCCGGGGGTTGAGCCCGGCTCCCCACAAAGTAACCCTATGCAGGAGGGTATAGGTGAGAATGTTTCCACAAAAGGTTACCTTTATCAGAGAAATATTTCGAACTTTTGTAAAAGGGAGGAATTTCGTAAGGCGGGCATTAGCGAAGTCGTCCTCCAATTCTTTCAGTTTGACAAGGGAGTTCTCAACGTTTTGCGGAGAAGGTTACCACCGACCGTCCATATGTGTTGATTGAAACTTTTGGGGAGTAATGGAATGATTCCCTCCACAACGGTGAAACTTGTGTTTGCCCATCGCTGGCACCAGATGAGGTGAAAGAGGGAAGCACGTAGGATATACGAGGCAAAGCCAAATAATTTTGGTTGGAGCGGTCCTATTTAGTAGATCAACTAATTTCAGATGGTATCCAAGAAATATGGATGAGAAGAGGGTACAAAATCTTTCATGTATCGTTCAAAGCTTATGGCTCAGAAGGAAGAAATGCTCTATCGTTTCCTCTTCAGCATAGTATGGGCACGCGATTGATCCATTCCCAAAAAAATCCGGTGCGTCGAGCCACAAGGATGGAGAGGAATATTATTTTTATAATGAAATCTTTAGGTCTGTGGTATTATGAAAGGATGTTATAGCTAGAAATCCTAGGCAGCGGGTTGGGGGAGCAGCGTTGTCGATGCAGCGTGCGGGCTTCCAAGCTCGTTGCTTAAGTCTGCTGCCCCCTCAGTCTGCTGCTCTAGAGTCCAAGTCTGGAAGCTTTGGGTTTGTTACTCAGAAACGCGCGCGCCAGTGTTAGCGCCAGAAAGCAGCTGAAAACTGAAAGTGATTGATTAGGAATGAAGAATGAGCAACAATGGGAGACCACTCCAAGTTCTAGCTCCCCCCACAAGTGTAGAACTTGTTACTCAGCTAACCAGCCAATCAGAAAATAGTCCTAGAGCTATTTTCTGGCAGGCAGGGTTTTCTCGGTGAGCACTGCCAGACGCCCGACAGCCCAAACCCGGGCGTCATCCGTTTTGCCTGAAAATTGGACCATACCATAATACCAACGCTGCGAACGCAGTCTTATGTTCAGAATCAGCTAGAAAAATAACATCAAAGAGTTATGGCTTCCCGAACCCAGGTAGTGCCTATGACATTCAGTGATGCCAAACAAGGCCACACAACATGAAACATGGACCCTAGGCACAACATGATGCTGCAAATGCAACACCACGACGAGAGACAGTGCTCGGTGCATGCAGACAGCATCTGTAGTGGCAGTGACCGCCGGCGGCCCGACCGCCGTGGAGGCCTGTCGATGGAGCTGAGCGCATCGCCATAGGGAGGAGGCTTCAGCGAACGGTGAGTGGGCCTCAGCGTGCGTCGGCTCCACCGAGCGACACTCCAACATCGTCGAGTCTCGCCGTCAGTCATCTACACGCCGATGTACACAAGCCGGGAGGACACAACAGAATACAATGAGAGATGGACGAAAACCAACAGTCCCCCATGACTCACAGGCGTAGTGCACATGTGCGGGCAGAGACAAAATCAACGACCAGACTCCCCCAGGCCACGCAGAAACGCAGGCAAGGACAAAGAGAACCACTCTCGGACGCACGCCGACCGAACTCACAGCCTTCTTGAACGAGTCGCGCATGAGTGCCTTGGTCAAGAAGTCAGCCAACTGGCGTGCTTTCTCAATCCACACGATGCCGATGCTGCCATCATGCAACAACAAACGCACATAGTGATACTCAACGTTGATGTGCTTTGTGCGTGTGTGATGCACGCCGTCATTGTCGGCGATGGCCATGGCACTCTCGTTGTTACAATACAACGTGATGGATGCGACAGACAGACGCAACTCGGACAACAGACAACGCAACCACACACTCTCACACGCGCTTGAGCCAAGGGCCACGTACTCAACCTCAGTAGTGCTACGTGTAATGCACCCCTGCTTGCCACTGCGCAAGGACACAACTGTGTCACCAATCAGAAAGATCCAGCCTGTGCGATTCTTACCGTCCGGACTGCCGGCCCAGTCATTGTCGATGTAGCCCACCGCGACAACAGACGGTTGGCGGCAGAACACGAGACATCGCCGAGGAGTCGAGACGGCATAACGCAGTGCTCGGATCGCAGCCTCGTAGTGGAGGTGACGCGGCTCCTGAGAGAACTGGGCTAGGAGGTTGACGGTGAACGCGATGTCTTGGCGCGTCGTCGTCGCCAGGAACATTAATGACCCGATGACTCGCAGGTATGTGGTCACGTCAACTGGCTCCCCCACAAGTGCTGGGTCAGGACTCTTCAGCTTCGCCTGGCCATCTGGTGACATGGGTGAAGATGCGCTCGGCACGAGTGGCAGGTCCTCCGCAAAGCGAGTGGACACAGTCTGCACATAGGCAGCCTGGTGGATGTGCAGGACGCCCTGGGAGTGATCATGCTCGAGCTCCATGTCCAGGAAGACTCTGGCAGACCCGAGATCCTTCATCTGGTAGGCAGCGTGAAGAAAGTCCTTGACACGTTGGATGGCAGCTATATCTGGCGACGCTATGAGGAGATCGTCGACGTATACCAGAACAGCAGCAAAAGTCTGGTCTCGAGGACTGACGAACAGTGCATGGTCAGCGGTGCTGCGCTGGAGCCCGCCGCGAAGGAGCGTGCTGCTGATCTCCTGGTTCCCGCACCGAGGCGACTGCTTAAGGCCAAAGAGGGCCTTCTGCAGCCGCCAGACTCTCCCAGTCCCATCGTCAAAGCCTGGGGGCTGCACCATGTAGAGCTCCTCACCCTCCAGTGAGCAATGGAGAAAGGCGTTGCTCACATCCATCTGATGCAGCTCCCACCCATGCTGGGTGACCATGCTGAAGAGCGCCCGGCTAGTGGAGAACTGGCCAACTGGGGCAAAGATCTGGTCGTAATCGACCCCAGGAATCTGGGCAAACCCCTTGGTTGTAAAGCGGGTCTTGTACTTGTCCACGGACCCATCGGGCTTCCACTTGCGCCGAAAGACCCACTTGGCGCCGATGACCTTCCAACCTCGGGGAAGGTCGACGAGGTCGTACACGTGGTGTAGTCGGATGGCAGCGAGCTCATCGGCGCAGGCAGCGTCCCAGTGTGCGGCTTCAGGAGAGGCTCGTGCCTTGCGTAGGGTGGCTGGGTCCTCCGTGCGTGCTGTGGAGTGGACTGAGAGAGCATGTGCATCTCGAGCCCCAGGTGGGATGCGCACGAGTGCAGCCACGACATCATGCTGATGCTCATGATGAAGCATGACGTAGCCCAGTGCGGAGCCCGGGTGAAGGTCTGTAATGATGGCCGAGGTGGTCAAGCCGAGGGCCTTGGTACCAGGATCCCCACTCACGACCGTGGGAGTGGAGGAGACACGTGGAGCCACGGGGGTTCGAGGCGCCACAGAGCGCGATGCAACAGTTTGCGCGCTCACCGACGGCCTGGGTCGGAGGCAACCGCTTGGGCCACGTGTGTAGCGTGGCAGGGCAGGCGATGGAACTGAGTCCGACGGGCCAACGAAGGCGGACGCGGCTTCCGGCCCGGAGGGGCCAGCGGATGCAACCGGGGCTGCTAGCCCGGAGGAGCCAGCGGGTGCAACTGGGGCTGGTTGCCTAGAGGGGCCAGTACACGCGACAGGGGCTGCTGGCCCGGAGTGGCCAGTGGACGCGACTGGGGCTGCCGGCCCGGAGGGACCACTGGACGCGACTGGAGCTACTGGTCCGGAGGGGCCAGTAGACGCGACTGGGGCTGCCGGCTCGGAGGGGCCAATGGACACGACTAGGGCTGCCGTCCCGGAGGGGCCAGTGGGCGCGACTGGAGTTGCTGGCCCGTAGGGGCCAGTAGACGCAACTTGGGCTATCGGCTCAGAGGGGCTAGTGGATGCGACTGGGGCTGTCGGCCCGGAGGGGCCAGTTGATGCGACTGGGGCTGCCGGCCCGGAGGGGCTAGAGGACGCGACTGGAGCTTATGATTCGGAGGGGCTAGTGGACGCGACTGGAGCTGCTGGTCTGGAGGGGACAGTAGATGCGACTTTGACTGCCGGCTCAGAGGGACTGAGGGATGTGTCAACCGGAAGCGGTAGGACAGAGGACGGACTTACTACTCCCCCACGCGTCGGGATAGACACAGACAATCCGGAGCGAATGAGGTCGCGAGGGAACAGGTCCTCAAAGAAGAGGGAATCGCGGGACTCGACGATGCAGTGCCTGGAGGGATTCCAGAAGCGCCAGGCCTTGGACTGACGAGAGACACGGAGGAAGGTGCAAGGACGTCAGCAGGGGGCGAGCTGGCCGCCCTGCTGTGGGGCGGGCATCCATACAATGACCATGCAACCCCAGACGCGAGCCGGGCGGAGGTCAACGCGCTGGCCGCACCAATGCTGGTACGGTGTGGACTTGCGGGGAAGGGGACCGTGCGGAATCCGGTTCCAGACCCAGGTCATGTAGGCCATGGCTTAAAAATAGAAGCCATTGGAGAGACCTGACTCGATCCGCATGGTGTGGATGGCGTCGGCCATGGTGCGGTTCCATCGTTCGCAGACACCATTCTGAGCGGGCGTGTAGAGCACAGACATCTCATGGTGGATCCCGCGGGAGGCGAGAAAGGCCGTGGTCTCACCTACGTACTCACCACCGCGATCGGAGTGAAAGCGGCAAAGAGAGCGGTCACACTGGCGCTCCTCAAGGACAAGCCAGTCCTAGATGGCTCGGGCGACATCGCTCTTCTGTCGAAGGCAGGAGACCCAACGATAGTGAGAATAGTCGTCGGTGAGGGTGAGGACATAGTCGACGGACTCGATGGGAAGAGGGCCCATGGCATCCGAATGGACGAGGTCAAGAGGGACAGATGCACAGGAAGAAGACAAAGGGTACGTGGACCGGTGCATCTTCCCTTGAAAGCAATCAATGCACTCGGTCGGGCACGGGAGAGGGAAAGTCTTTGGGTCAAGGCCCTTGGCCGGCTGGGTGCGGAGCATGCTGTCTATGGCGGTAGAGTGGACGTGGCAAAGGCGGCGATGCAAGAGGCGGGTGTGCTGAGGAGAGAGCGTGCTGGTGTCAAACACATGGCCTGTGACGGCCAACGAGGAGGAGATGGAAGGAGAGGAGGAGAGGCGAGGTACATGCCATAGGTTGCCACGGGCGGTGGCGTGTAGTACGAAAAGACCAGACGGACGCAACGACACAGTACCAACACCTCGCGAGTGTACAACGTTCATGCTCATGCGGTCGAGGGCAATGACGGACGGGAGGCTGAGCTTGAGACCTACAACGAAGAGGACATCGGTCAGGAAGACGTCATCGGCAGGACCACAGAAACGAATGATGCCAAAAAAACGGACAGGCAACACCTGTCCCGAGTCCGTGAAGACACTGGAGACATCGCCTATAGGAACGAGCATACTAAAGGCCTCACGAGAGGCCGTCATGTGATGTGTGTCCCCGGAGTCGATGATCCAGGTCTCAGTAGGGTCCAGGACCGGGATCGCCAGATCGCTAACGGTCGCATGGTAGTAAGCAAGGGACGCAAACGCGGTGGAAGGAGGCGCGAACCGAGACTGCCAATTGTCAAGCCACGCAACGTCATCATGAAAAGGGGCAGAGGAGACCATGGGAGACGATGAGACAGATGAGGAAACGGGACACGAGCGTAGCTCAGTGTCAGTCATGCAGGGCTGGGCAGGAGAGCAGGAGGTGATGCAATTCGCACTTCCCTGGGGAGGAGGGCGAGGCAGGCCGAGCTGGAGCGCAATGAACTGCTCCAGTTGACGCTCGCGGGAGGACGGTCCGGGAGTGTAGACTGAGTGCGGAGTGACGGCACCGGAGTCCGGGTAGGAGGAGGACTGTGCCGACGAAGGAAACATAGGCGTCGACGGCTGCGGATGGTGCGGCTGCGGCACTGATGTCGGCTGGACAAGCGAAGCGACCAGAGTGGTGGAGCTACTGGACGAGGCTGAGGCGTCAGAGCCGACGACAGTGATGGTGGCTGAGGCGAGACGACGCTCTCGCTGGCGACGCATGGTGGCGATGACGCGCGCCTCGTCTATTGGTAGAGGGCACGTGTACCACCGCGCCCATGCTGGCCACAACTATGGAAGACCGAGCCGCCACCGTTGGACCTGGTCAACGGCTGCTTCTGCTGCTCCTGCTGCTGACCCTTGCCTTTCTTGTTCCGACGCTTCTTCTTCCCCAACGATGATGAGGTAGTTGTGGCGGGGGAGGCGACGGCCACAGAGGCGATGGCAGGGGAGGCAAGAGCCTCTGTGCATTGGAGTCGGGACTCCAGATGAGCTTCTTCAATCCGGAGGAAGAGCTCGTATGTCCAGGGCATGAGAGTGCCCTGGGCTGCCATGGTGGAGAGGACGTCGTGAGAGTAGTGTACAAAGACGTCCACGTACATCAGTGGCACCGCGTTTGATGGTGAGGAGCGCGGCCAGAGGGGGTGGGGCAGAGGTTCCGAGGCGACGAAGGATGTCCTCTGCCCGCTGCCAGTAGGCGGTGACTGTCTCGGTCTCCCCCATGTACAGGAAGTTGAACTCCCGCAGTAGGCGGCTGGTCTCAGCCTCGCTAGACAGGCGATCGGGACGGGTGAGGACATGCCACACGGCTGCAGGGTCTTGGGTGGCGCCACCGGCGAAGTCGCAGAGGAAGGGCTCTAGGGCAAGGCGGGAAGCCGGAGGGACGACAATGACTAGAGCACGTATGGCACGACCAGCATCATACAAATGGTCAGCCAAGGTGGGGTCATACGGGAGGGTGTAGTATGCCCACATGCCTCTCCCTGCGCTCAGATTTGGAAGCTGAGCTTCCACCTCCGAAACTGCTCGCTGGCCTGAAGCGGCGGCGGCGACGTCTCAAAGTCCTTCTGCCTGCGACCAGCACCCAAAGTGGGGCCAAGGACGGAGGCCACCGTCTGTCGCTGGCGTTGAGTCTACTGCTGCGCCAAGTAGTACGTGGTAGCAGACACAGCTGGGCTCGCGTGCCCTGGAGGGATGAATGGTGGCGGCGCACTGGTGGCAGTCTGGGAGGCCAATGGCTGCGACGCTGCAAGCTGCTGCGTCAACGCGGCGAGCTGTTGCTGAAGAGTAGCCAGGGGGTTAAGATTGCCGTCAACGACACTAGAGGGCTCCTGTTGCTGTTGCTGTTGAAGCTGCTACTGTTGCTACTGCCGCCATTGCTGCTGCTGCTACTACTGTTGCTGTTGCAGCCACTACAAGAAAGGGGGGCTAGGGGTCCCCCCAACAAAGGAGGACCTCTCCCCACTGGGGCTGCCAGCCATGGTTTGGTACCCCTTGGTTTTTTTCCTTTTTTTCCCTTGTGTTGCTGATGTCAGCAATGACGACAACTTAGGGTGGCTGACGTCTGCAGTTGCCACCGCGTTATCTACAGGGCTACAGCTGTAGATGACTCCTTGCCCACCCTCTGGTTTTCTTCCCCTCCTTTTTTTGTGTTGATGACGTCAGCAGTGACGTCAGCAGTGGGATGCTGACGTCAGCAGCGGCGGCTGCTTCAGCTGCTGCTGCTGCTGCTGTTGCTGGTGCTGTTGGTGCTGCTGGTGCTGCTGTTGCTATAGCTGCTGCTGCTACAGCTGCTGCAGTTGCTACTTCTGCTACTGCTGCTGCTGGTGCTGGTGCTGCTGTTGCTACTGCTGCTACAGTTGTAGCAGCAGCTGCTACTGCTGCTACTGCAACTGCTCCTACTACTTCTATTACTGTCGCAGCAGCTGCTAAAGGTTTGGAAGGCTTTGACCAATTTCCCTAAGTGTTGAAGGATCTATCGCGAAATCTACCGATCTTTCAATGTTGTCTGTTGACTTCTCGACGTCGGTAGACTATTATAATGACGTGTTTTAATATCCTCAAAACGCCCAAAATTTACGAATTATGTCTCAAAATTAGCCCCACACGACGTGGTTTGGCACGTGTTACTTGACTTGAGCATTCAAGACCATAAGTACACCTTGTTCTGTTTGTATTGTTGTATATATGCACACTACAGTTTCGACACTTGTCATTGAAGCGGAAATAACTGGAATTATGAAATCACAATTGTTTCAATTCAAGATATGTTTTTCTAACTTGAACGTCTACTTGCGAACCACTTACCGTACTAGTATCTAAAAGGTCCTCTAATTTATTTGTTGTCCTTTTTTGGATTTGTCCTTATTTGACCCTTGTTATTTTATCCATGTCTGCAATTACATATTTGGGCTATTCTCGTATTTTGTCCGTTAATTAGATGGAGCGTGTTCGAGTCGGAAGAGTTCGCAAGAGTCGCTCGTGTGCAAACCTGCGTGATTCTTGCTTTGGGTTCTGAAGAATACAAGAGCAGAGCAGTATGAAGTAGAAGAGAGAGATGCACGTGCCAAACACTAACGAAATTTATAGTAGAAATATAAGAACATTGAAATCTACAGAGATGCCAGAATATCAAAGAAATCCTCCTCAAACCCGTTCACGACGGGGTTGCAAAGGAAGGTGACCATGTCTCCTGCAGCCTGCTGCTGAAAATCTGCCTTGACAATCTTCGAAAAACTTGTCGCAGTCCACGTCCGCTATCCTAACGCCGGCCGTTCGAACAGGCCGAGCCACGCGTCCAGCAGCCATCCCACCGCGACCTCCTTGACCATCTTCATGGCGAGGTTGACCTGCGCATGCTCGAGCAAAGTCTCTGCCATGAAGAGGGAGTACTTTTCCTTCAGCTTGTCCTTCAGCGGCTTCTAGAGGCCAGCATCGCATGGTTGCACCTTTCTGGTGCAGCCGCCGGGCACGTACACAAGCTTCACCCATGGGTAGTTTTCATTCACCCATGCTTGGAACGTCCTTGACGCATGCGGCTTCCATGCGTCAAGGATGATGAGGACGCAAGCCTTTCCATACTTCTTCTCTGTCTCGGCACATTTGCATGCATACCATGGGTCAAGAACATTCACAAACCATTCCTTTGTGGTGTCCGTGTTGGCCCATCTGTTCTGGGTATGGGTGTAATGCCATGCGTAGTTGGACTGTGCCTTCATCGCGTTGACGTCGTCCGGATGGCAGAGTGCAGGTGTGCCGGCCCAAATCACCTGGCATGGCAGCATCTCGCCAGCCATGGTGGTGCCAAGCACAACAGTGATGCTGCGCTTGTCGTCACGTCCAAAGACCGGCTCATGCTTTGTCCCAAGCGGTGCGTAGGTGGCGTCCGGGCTCGGAATGAGGTGGACGCTAGTGTGGTCGTCATTCACAATGAATGCCTCCTCGATCTTGTACAGGTTGCAGTACACTGCAGCACGTGTGAATAGCTACTCGCAGCATGCAGCCCAATCAGTTGGGATGGGCTGGGGTGCTGATGTCGCACGGCGCCAGCGCTAGCTGAGCTCACGACGCACGAAATTTCAGCATAAGGAGGTGGAGAACAACCGCTCGAATGGCTTGCCATCCAGCTCGAGCATGCCAGCGTCCTTGGTGCAACGCAGCATGGTCTCGCGGATGACAGTCGCGTTGAGCGGCGCACCCGCCTCACGCATGCGCCTCAGCTCCTCCTTGACCTTCGTCTTCAGTTCAGATGCAGTAGCGAAGTAGCCCGGGCGACCCCTGTTGCCGTGCTGGCGCTTATGCTTTGTCACGGTTGCCTTGACCGGGGTCGTCGCACAGAGTTGCATGATCCGCTCGAAGCGGTCAAGCAGTTCACGCGGCTGGTCCACATGATACCAGCGTTGGCGGTGGTGTCACTCAGCTCATCATACACGCAGTAGCCATCCGGCTGGCGAAATGCGGTTTCTAGATGGCGGATGGGCGCTGCTTAGGTGGCGTTCATCTTGTCTTGGACGGCGGCATGGATGATGGAGATGTGGCCCTCGCTGAACCAGTCATGGTAGACGCGCTTGGGCTTTGCTGACGTAGATGCTGACGCAGATGCTGGCGCCTTCTTGGAAGGTGTCTCGGAAGGTTCCTCGTTCAAATTCGTCTCCATGCCCTCGTCCCCGTCGCCGAAATCGAGGACGATTGGTTCCTCCGTGCCAAGTGCGGCAGTGACGGGGGACGAGGATGGAGGCATGGGCACACGTGCGAACGAATGGACGTCGATGACGCGAGGCGGGCGACCTGGCTTCCGTTTCGGTAGCTTGGGCTTCACAGGATGTGCCTTGCTTTCAGCAGCCATGCGTTGGAGGTGGGCCTTGTATTCATCGTTGTCGACGGGCTGAAAGAAGGAGGTGATTTTCCCGGCCATGGCGGTGTGACGGAGGAAGATGCAAAAACGACGGAGTTGGTCGTGATTGATCGTGACAAGCAACCGCTGTATAGCGGTTACATAGCGGAGGCCTCGTGAGTCTCCATGCGCGGTGTGACGGTGAACCGACAATCGCGGCTCCGTCTACATCCTTCGACGGAGCTGCATGCGAACCGCTGGACGCTCCGACTGAGACTTCAAACATCGAAGTTCAAACTGCAACACATGAAATTGCCTTGCGCACGGGTGGATTCGAGCCCGGACCTAGATGATTTTTTTTGGTCCTCGTGTGTAATGCAACCCCGGTGTTTTGTCTTTTTGTGAAATAAAGAAAGCCTAAAAAGCGTTCAACCTTTTAGGTATTAGTACGGTATGTTTCGCCTGGTATAACGTTTCAGAACTTACAACCATCTTTATTTCCATGGATTTCGTGGAGGTTCGTAAAATTTTGTGGGGAGATAAAATTTTCTTAATTCTTAAATACTTGAATATTGTTCTGTATCGTCAACGTATGCTGACTTATGTGGTTCATATAGCATCTTCCTTATTTTGTTCCTGCTGGCAAATTTCTCTAAGTAAATTCAGCCTTGAAGAAAATAGGCCACGTAATGGTTGCAGCATTCGCTTCTGAAGCTCACGGTCGAGTCGCCGTGGCATTCGAGGGAGCCTCGGCTCGAGGGCCTCGAGGCGACTGCTCATTGCTGCCGGAACATGGGGCAAGGCCACCGTCGTCATGTCCGCATGTCATCAAATCGACATCGGTTGTTTCCTCGCGAATGTGGATAATTCCAGTCCGGGAACATTTCGCCGTCAGCGAGGGGGCTATGACGTTGAGCAGCGAAGTGGATGCGGGTGAGCAGAAGCCTGCTTGCTTGGCCTGGAGTGAAAAACTGTCCTGTGACAGGTCTCCGATCGGCACGACGCGCTTGACCGTCTACATGAAAGATCCACGGCGACGACTAGGGTCATCGTAGGGATAACCCAAAGACGACGAATACAGCGTTCAGTCGCCGTTTTTTTTCCCTTTTCGTCTCTAGCGGTATGGTGAAAACTTTCTGACTCGCCATCAGTCGGTTGAAGCAGGAAGCGGCGGCAACAGAGACTGTTAACAGTTCTGAACCTCTCTGTGCTGGCCGCACGCTACTGGCAGCTCCGCTCTCAGCCGCACAAGCCGGCTTCGTCGAGCCGTGCCGACGAGCCCAGGCCGGGCTCTAGGCAGCACGATTAGTGCTGCACGAGTGAGTGAGTGAGTGACACGATATTCGTAGAAGAGAGTCTGCTGATCATGGATCCCCGAACGGGACAGTTCGGCCGTGGTCCCCAAGACACCAACGGTGCAAAATCCTTTCCCTTCCATGGAGCCACGATTGGGGAGGACAGCCCAGACGCTGGGGAGGAGTGCGCCAGGCAGCGCCACGGAATGCTCCACGTGTCCGTCGTGCAGGCACGCGATCTCGCGCTGCTTCCGTGGAAGAAAAGCCAGCAGCAGCAGCAGCAGCAGCAGCACGACAGAGCCGGTGAGGTGCACGTTTGGAGAGCGTCGCCGTCTTCGTCGCCCTCTTTCAGTCCGTCAGGCAGAGGACGGGAGGCGTACCAAGCAAGAATCGCCCACTTTGCGACGTCATACGTCGTGGTGGAGGTTGGCGACCACAAGGTGAGAGACAGACAGCCGCTCAACCGAGACTGTTGCGAGGAAACACAAATTTCTTTGTGATATATGGCATAATTGAACACAACGGTGAATCCACTTGTCCTTTCCCACGTTCTTGGTTTGAGACTAGTCGTTTGCCGCATAAAGCATGCAAGTATTTACGTCCGCAGCGCCGACCGAGAGTACTGCGCAGACGGACCCCCCCCCCC